>JACCGJ010008477.1:0-41357 GCA_013407085.1 Atriophallophorus winterbourni | reverse complement strand
CTTACGAAACATAAAATAGTTGGCTAGTTCGAATGAAACGTTGGGAACGTCATTAGTTGTCCACGTTTCTGTTAAAAGAACTATTTCGTGTGGGTTTGAGAGCAAGAAATGTTGAAGGGTAGGGACCTTAGAAATAATTGACCGAGCATTAAGTAAAAGAAGGCGAATTTTAGGATATTTCACATATTTAATAAAGAACGATTTACACGAGTTGTTTGAAATTGATGGAGCTGATATGGGTAAGGGTTGTGGTAAAGGAAGGGAAAATTTTCTATTAGGCCATACATGCTTCGAAATGGGTTTATGTAAGCACTAAACTGATTCCCATTCATGAGAAAACGCTGATCATCACCCGCGTCAGCCCAAGAATCGATCTACCAGTCGTTATGACGGATCGCGTTTTTCCCATTATCATCGTAGATTCGGTGCAAAAGCTCTGCATTGCACGCCACTTTGCACTTATGACACAAATTTGACCAAGCAAGGAAACCGTGAAGCCAGACAGTAGACACGGCAGCTCTGTCTGGCACCTTTTAAAGCCGTTTATTCTACGTTACCGACAGGGCTAATAAAATGCGATTCCTCATCGACACTGGTGCCGAAATTAGCGTCATCCCACCATCAAATATAAAACGCAAGAAACCGTCTTCGTTGAGGTTACAGGCGTCAAACGGCAGATTTCCTTTCTCATTTTGATCTTTCGATCAATAAAGCTACACATAAGCTTATTGACAATTTAACAAAGATTAATTCATTTGGTAATTTCTGTGATTCCCCCATTCGAGGCATTCGATTACTTAGCCCTGACATCCCATCAGCGTTTAGTGAGTTACTAACAGAATTTTCCAAAGTTTTTAATCCGTGTTCGCAATCTACTACTGTTAAACATGATGTCGAAATCTCTTCTGACCCATGGTCCTACAGTGTTTATAACAGACCCCGTCGTTGTCTCCAAACAGTTCGCGGTAGCGAATCGCGTGAGTTTCACACATGCTGACCATGAAATTCATACTTCCATCCAATCGCCCTGGGCAAGCCCCCCTCATATGTTGAGAAAAATAACGCTACGCTTGGCCAATCCTTGAGATTCCGTTTTCTCCTCTTAACAAGTTACTTTCCCGATCGTTAACTATCCTCCCACATACACGACTTCGCACTTTCCTGCATGTAACTGGTGTTTTCCAAACTGGACCTTGTGCGTTCTTATCTCCCATATACTTGTCGCAAGAAATATTCCGAAACCAATCAGCTTTTGGGTATTTACGATTTCTAAATTCCCTCTGGTTTTACGAACACTTCCTAACCTCTCCAGAGATTCATGGACCAAATTTGTTCCAGATTATCATTTTTCATGTATATATTGATGACGTTCTCATTGCTAGTTCGTCTGAAGTGGAACATGCAGTATATCTGCGTTCGGTGTTTCAGTGACTTTCACAGTTTTACGTCCCTCTTATTCGCATTGAAATTCTGTGTTTAAACTATTTTGATTAATTGAAAATTCGTTTTAACGAATAAAGTTTTCTTCTTCTTCTTCTAACCAAAATAAATGCCTTTTTGGTGTCGTTTTCCTTGAAACCTTAGGATATCATGTCGATCGAAACGGCATTCGCCCCTTGACCGATGAACTTTTGGCAATTAACGACTATCCATGTCCTAATAGTCTTCGACAGTTACGTTGTTTTTTGTTTAGTCAATTACTACAGAAGATTCATTCCCAACAGTGCTAACATATCTCAACCAATGACCGATTTGTTACGTGGAAATGAGCGACTATAATAAATGAATGAATGATGCTGTTGAATCGTTTCAATGATTGAAGACCGCATTGAATGAAGCATCTTTATTATCCTACATGTCTAGGAATCCTCATGATTCACTTTCGCTTGCATCCCAAGCAGCAATCGGTGCTGTCATACAGCAGAGTATTGACGGTGTTGTCAAACCGCTTGCATTCTTTTCTCGTCGTTTTTAAACCACCCAGACACGTTACAGTACATTTGGTCGAGAATTGTTAGGTATATACTTTGCGGTTCGTCATTTTCGCCATTTGGTCGAAGGCCGCAATTTCACTGTTTGGACCGATCACAAGCCTTTGACGTTTGCCCTGTCTGCTACAGCTGCTGGATATTCACCCCATGAGATAAGTCAGCTTGACAATATTTCGCAATTCATGAGTTATATACGTTATCTGTCTGCTTCATCGAACACAGTTGCAGATGGATCTTTTCGCACGCAACTCACCGCAATCAGTAGATCGAATTTCGATCTCAAGCATTTAGCAGAGGCTCAGCAACATGACAGTGACTTACAGCAATATCAATCTACCTCATCCCTTAGAGTTCAAACTGTTCCTAACCCCAATTCGAGTTTGACTTTATTATGTGATTTTTCCACCGACCATCCCCGTCCTTTAGTGTAAAAGTAATGCAGGAAGTCCATTTTTGAACACTTTTATTCGCTTTCCCAACCCCGGTATTTGTGCTACTCGTAAGCTGATCACCGATTGCTTAGATTGGCCAAAAAGGCACTCAATTATTCATATCTGGACTAAAAGCCTGTTTTCAGTTTCAACGCAGCAAGGTGAAAAGTCATACTCTCAGTGATATAGGATCTTTTCCTCCACCGAGTCAACATTTTCAGCATTTTCATCTTGACCTTGTTCCTCTGGCTATCCCTAATGGTTTCACATACATTTTAACTTGTGTCGACCATTTCAGTCGCTGGCCTATAACCATCCTTATTACTGATATTACTGCAGAAACCGTCGCGTATACGTTTCTGCAAAACCTGATCAGCAATTATGGTGTCCCATCAACTATTATTACGGATCGTGGATCGCAGTTTCAATCCAACCTTTTCCGTGAGTTGACTATTGTTCTAGGTGCTAATCACATAAAAACAACAGTTTATGATCCTTCCGCTAACGGACTTGTTGATCGGTTCCATCGACAGCTAGAAGCCGCACTGATGTCTCATGGTAATACGGAAAATTGGGCTGAGAACGTGACATTGATCCTTCTTGGTATACTTGCTACTGTCAAAGAAGATCTCGGTTCTTCCGTTGAGTAAGCTTACGGCACTCCATTCCGACTTCCTTGTGAATTGATCGCATTTCATGACGCGGCAGCAGACATAACTGTTCCCAATTATATCAATCACTTAAGATTCTCCATGCATCAATTGCGTGTAACCCTCACTCGCTCATACAATCGTAACGTTTACTTGCCGAGTGATTTACAGTCATCTGCTTTTGTTTTTATTCGAACCGATCACAAGCGCAAGCCCCTTTTAAAGTCATTAGCCGCTGCACTAAATACTTCGTCATCGAGAAAAATGGTGCTAAGGATACGGTTACTATCGACCGCCTAAAAGCAGCTCTTATCGAAGCAGCGTGCGACGAAACACCACCCTCAAACGTTCACACCCGAAGTGGTATCCTCGATGTTGACAGTTTTCCCTTAACCCCGTCACTCTTATTAATCCCAATGTGCCTCAGTCAACATAATCAACCCAGCCGTGTGAACACTCTCTTCCAGCTTCTGACTCACCCTCCCAGAGTAAAAATAGATCACGTCGGCTAGTCAGGTGGCCTGAAAATCATGCAGACTACGCGGATTACCTTTTCGCTCTAGGGAGGGAGTATTATGGTGTTTTCATCATTGTATATGTTATTATAATAATCATACATATTTTGTCATTTGTTTTGTTATAATGATATATGTAAATATGTACACAATTTAAATATATTATTCAAGCTGCTCACGTGTTCTGGTTTTGAACAAGTCTATCGTCTGATTGTTTTGAATATGTATGCCGAGTTATGCTGAGAGGTGTGTTCCGGTTTGTTGTGTACAATAATCAGATGGCGTTCGCAGTTAGTGGTGAAATCTCCGCTGGATCAACCGCTACAAAATCTATCCATTCAACTACCTTGTATGAGTGACTCTGAAGGTGCTCGGATACCGGGACTTGCGTGGATTGACCTGCAACGGTTTCAGGGGTTTGCTTTCCTGGATGTCCACCGATGTGGTTGCAGACTTCGGTCATCCGGTATTTTGGTCGTGCGAGATTCACCTGTTGTTGGAAGGCTGAATGTTTCATACAGTATGTCATGTGGTATCCAAAGTTATGTAACCCAGCAGAAAACCTTGCAGACAATCGAAGAATATCCCCTCCCTACCTGATTTTAGAAGAGCACACTTGAATGTGTCGACGAAGCATTCGGCCTGGCCATTTGACTGAAGCTGGTAAGGTAACGACCGTAGATTTAACACAATGTACTGACGGCGAAATTCGGCGAAACATTTCCGAGGTGAATTGCGAGCCATTATCGGACACCAGATATTCTGTCAATCCATGCTGACTAAACAAACAACGCAATGCGCTGATCGTGTTGCTGGATGTTGCAGATAACATCTCGATGTTTTCTGGCTATTTTAAATAAGAACCGACCACAACGAGGTACATGATACCGGTAATTCAACCAGCGAAATCGGTACGAATTTTTGTTGCCACGGGTTTTCTGGTGTAGGCCATGATGCAATCGGTACACGGTTAGGCATCTTGGCTGCCTGCTGAAATCGACGGAATGACTTGAAGAATAGATCAATATCTGCGTCCATACCAGGCCAATAAGCGAAACCGCGAGCGATCGCCTTCATGCGTTGAATGCCTGGGTGCTTATTGTGGAATTGTCGAAGAACACCATTGAGTAGAATCGTTGGAACCACAACGTGATCATTGAGCATTAGACACTCATCAATTATTGAAAGGGATTCACGTCTTTCGTAGAATTGCGAGGGTTCCTTAGCAGTCGTAAATTTCGGCCAAACACACCGTGTATAGGCAATTGCTTACAGCAAACTTTCATCTGTTTAAATACATCGTTTAATGTTCTCAGGTTTGACAGGCAATATCCGCACTGCGTCGTCAAGTTGTCGCTGTATAGCTTGCTCGATGGAGAAGCATGCAATAACTGTATCCTCGTTTGGTTAATCTGAACCGTGAATAAACGGGACAGAGCGTCCGCCCAAACAAATTCTTCATAACGGCGATGATGTATATCGAAATCCTTTTCCAGAAAGTGGAGGGAGACCATCGTTTTAACCGGTTTACTGATTGTGCTGGTTTATCTTTTGGTGAGCCGAATATCGAAATCAAAGACTTGTTGCTGGTTAGCAACGTAAACTGAACGCCATAGAACAATTTGTGGAATCCTTTGACCGCAAGAATGAAACTGATGCTTCTTTATCGATCTGACCATAGTTGCGTTCGGCTGAAGTCAATAGTCTTAATGCATGCATGATCGCGTTCTCGTTTCCATTGGGAAACCTGTGAAGAATTACAACACTTACAACATATCCAGATGCATCGTCTGCCACGACGATCGGCAGTTTGGAATCTTAGTGCGTCAGTTACATGTTTGATGTTAACAGTGATTTTAACTTCATAAAAACTGCTCGCATACCTGTGACCAATTCCACGAGACATCTATTTAAAGAAGTCGATTGAGCGGTTAACGCACAGTGTGGAGTGGTGGCAGGAACGCACTGTAATAACTGATCAAACCGAGGAATTATCGCAGTGATGCAACATCATTTGGGCCGTCTAGATTGTTTGTATGTTGCTAGGGTCAGGGTGACGTCCACTTTGATTGAAAATGAAACCAAGTTATTTTATTGTTTTCATATATAATTGGCATTTCTCTGGTCGAAGGAGTAACCCAGTTTCAGCGATCCGCTTTAAGTTCTGGTTGATTTGGTCATCGGGTTCTTCTTCGGAGGAACTGACAATGAGTAAATCGTTCAGTTATAAGGCCACGCCTAGTATGCCATACATAATGATGTCCATCATTTACTGGAGACACTGATACTGAAATAATCCTTTGTGGGTATTATTCGTTAGCAGTTCTCGTGAATCAGGTGCAACTTCGATCTGAGTTAGAAACGTAGCACGTGCCTACGACCGTTGAACTTCCGAATAAGATTTGGTATTGTAGCTGTAAGGAAACTCTACAGACACTAGTGGCGGTCTGCAACATAGGATTGAGTTCTGGAGAACCAACTTTCCGCCAGATGTTTCGGTAAATTATCGTAATGTCCGATGCAGTGTCCAACTGCAACATTTTTAGGTCACACGTGCAGGGAATTCTTCGTTCGTTAAAATAATGAAGGTAAATGTTAATCAATCATTTTCATATATGACCTGTTATTGTATGAAAGGAAAAATGGGTGAGGGGAAAATGACAAGAATATTGAAAATCGATAGTCCTGATCATCGAAGGTGTGCGAGATCTCGAAGATTCAAAAGCTTAAAAAATTCAGTTGTAACGATTTGTTGTTATTAAAATATATGTCTGTTTTGAATGGAAAACGTATTTTCAATGGGTATTCGCAAAAGATTCGGGGTCTCTGTGTGGTATCGTCTGTGAGCCGGATTTCTTCACGTGGAGGTAAGGGGGTAATCTGGAAGGTAAATACTATGGGACCCAGTGAATGTTCATTATGGAAGTTGTAGAACCGATTTCACTGTTAGTATCCAGCAATGACATGATTATATATTTCATCTAGTGAGATATCTAGGTTGAAGAGCTTCATCAATTTTTCTACTGTGAAGAATGAATCTAGATGTGATTTAAAATCACATAGTGTAGAACAAATACTTATGTTTTTCGGAAAAATATTCCAGATTTTAGCCCTTTTATTTAGGTACACGTTTCTTCTTACTTTCGTACAGTATCTGGGTAATTCCACTATGTTATCTTGATTACTTAAATTATGACTAGAACCTTGTCGGATGTCAATAGTCGAATTTATATCTATATTTTCAGAGGAATATTTTCGGAAAAACAGTATTAGGTTGAGTCTAATTCTACGGAACTATAGTGGTTCTAGCTTGAGCTGCTTACATCTTTATCTATATGATTGATTCGAGCTATATCCAGTGATTGATTTGGTAAAAGTAGGTTGTACTTTTTCCCAAACTATTCTATCGGTTTTAATTATACTGCTATATATTATATTACAGTAATCAAGGAGAGGTATAGTGTGAAGTTTATAAAGTTCTAACTTACAGTGTGGGAGAGTAAAGAACTTATGAATCATATTTACACTTTGCTTTTCCTTCGAGAACACGTGATGTATATGCTCATTGAATGTAAGCCATCCAGAATATTCGAACCAAATATCAAGTGTGCCGTCAATAATTTGAATAGGATTACTATTGAGAAGGATTGAGCTACCAGGAAGTGTACATTTTAGAGGCATGAACTTAGATTTATCTACAGAGAATGAGAGACCAATAATTTTACCTAATTTGAATAATGCAGACAAATCTTTGTTTAGCCTGGCAGTGTAAGTTTGTGTTTCAGAAGATGGGAAAGAAATCACTACTTTCATGTCGACAGCAAACGAGAATAGTTTACTATGACAGATGACTGTATGTACATCATTTATGTATTGGAGAAAAAGTAATGGACCTAAAACATTGTCTTATATCACGCCACTTGGAATCGGCAAGATACGCGATCTGTGACCATAGATATCAACATAGTGTGTGCGATCTGTAAGGAAAGAGGTGAGTCAAGAAAGAAACTTCCCATCTAGACAAAATGAACTTAGCTTAGATAGAAATAGTTTATGCAGTACTGTGTCGAAAGCTTTGGTTATATCAAAGAAAACAACTGTCAATGCTTAACCATTTTAAATTAAACTTCTGATGCAGTCTAAGTATTCTAACTGGCAAGTGATGCAACATCTTTTGTTAGGAAAGCCGTGCTCCGCCTTAGAAAAGATAAAAGGTGTCAGATATTCTATTATAGCTTTCTTTGCAAATTTTTCAAATAATCTTGATAAGGAAGCTGTATCGTTTATCGGCCGGTAGTTAGTAACTAAGTGCTTCGAGCCACATTTGTATCTAGGTATAACAACTGAGTATTTCCATGCTACTTGAAAGGTACCAAATCCGAAAGATGCGTTGAATAAGTTAAGCAAGAGAAGCTGAAATCTAAGCCACCCATCTTGCATATGGCTGGGGGTATGCCTGCTGTATCAGGTTTAAGACTGACAGTTTACACTCAAAGTATTTAGTCTGTCGGGCGAGGGAAGTTGATTGGTTGTATAAACGTAGTTTAAATCGTTGTATGTAGAGTTGAAGTACAGAAGTAATTCTTCACAGATGGAATCAGGTTAACTAATAATTGTTTCAACTGCGGATGAATCTCAATATTTGATAATGAAATCTATGTTGCTGGATGAGTTGGATGTTCTCAACTTGAAAGATTTACGTAGTGATTTCAGCTTATCAAAGCTTATAAAACCTTTGTTTTCGTCGGGTCTAAGCGTGTTATCTAAAACATATCTGTGACTTCTTGATACTTCATCAGAACGAAGAATTTGACGAAATGCATGCGCCGCATATCCAACACGAAAAAGGGGGCTCCTTATATCCCAGTGAAGATGGAGTTGATTTCTTGGAACCAGGTTTATTAGGGGCCAAGACTATGTACCTTCTTTTAAATTGAATGTACCGCATGTATGCAATGGTACCCAAGGTGGACCATAGCCGAATCCCGATGGAAATTGACCGCAGGTTTGCGATAGCCGAATTTATGTGGTGATTTACCAATCGAACATACTAGCCACCATTGTCTTGAAGCGTAAGTGAGTGTTTCTGTTCTAATCGATTGAGGAGCCGGGTCCTGATACCTGTGAAACTGAAAGGCTGGAGACTTCATATAAATTCTAGCGAATATAATTGATCACCCGTTAGTGAACAAAGCTTAAACCGCTTTCACTCTCTATTAACAATGCAATGTCAGTTAATCTACCATTTTCTCGACCCATCAAACAGTTTATCCAATTCGTTTCGACAAAATGTACTGACAACAGAAAAGCTTACGTTACCCAAAACTTTCAGAACATCGCCAATAACTAAACAAGTCAGATTGAACGATTTACGAGTGGTCATTGACATATACTCTTAAAAGTAACGGATCCCTGTGGAAGTTTAACGTGTATCCGGTAGCTTAACTCCGTTAACCTCGATCTGTGTATAACGGTCAGTAAGGAAATCTTTAATTTAATTTCCAACAGATCCATTTACACCATGATCACGCGATTCAACAATAGACGTTTGATCAAAAGCTTTCCTGAGATCGATGAAGGCAGTGATTACCGGATGTTCCAGATCAAGTTCTGCACACCAGTGCTCGCAAGAAGTGATGAGATTTGATACACGTGATCGTTTATGCGTAAAACTATGCTAAGCAGATTTTAACATTTTCGATCTGTTTTATCAGCAGTCGTTCCAGAGACATCTAAATACCAAACTGGAAGTAACTGGTCATTATTAAGCCAGATCAATGGTTTCAAGTTCTTATACTTTGTTTGACAATGCAGTAGTTCTAAACTTCTGGTGACATACCACACTTTAGTGATATAATGAAGATTAGCGCCAGTGGTTTGTGTATAAATCCCACCAATATCTTTAAAGCATTGGGTGTATTCCATCTAGACCAGTTGCTGAGTGTACATTGAGTAGTTCAAGTAAATGCTGCACCATATCTGGCGAAATCAGATTAACCGGCATTTCGACGCTGCTTTCATGAAGCAATGGAATTGGAAAAGTTTCCTCGGCGTGAACAGAACTAAACTGAGTAATGAGAAGATTTGCTAACATTTAGCTTCATGTTCAGTTGTACCTCTCATAGTTATCAGGCAAGGTACCCGTTGATAAGGTTCAGTTCTACGTCTAAGGTACGCGAACCAGCGTTTCGGTACCCAAATGGCTACGTCCATCAGTTTCATCACTTTCCCTTTTGTCTTTTTAGGTAGGTGCACTTAATGCGGATAACTTTCTAGGCTTCATAATCAACTTTGCATCGCTGGAAGAGAACCTACGCCATAACCGCAATCTTTTCTTCATGTATTTACGAATAACGGTATCAAACCGTGATGTGATTCTCAAACGATCTGATTTTAAACAAAATGCCCAACCAACGCTTATCAAAATTCGTAAAAGAAGCGAGTGACCAGTCAATCGTATCTGCAGACTTAGTTAGACTCTTTGTGTCTCATTCCCAGTAGTTTCTCTGAGAATTCGTTGCTTATTCTTATTGAAGTCCTCTATTCCAAACGAACCATAAACAGCAATGATCGCGGCAATTATAGGGGTTCGATCCATAGATTCTTAACATCGGAGTATCTGAGTGGGACCAGTAAATCCAATATCGAAGGAGCATGTCGGACACATCCTCGTGCGGTGGTATTTATTCTGCACTAAATTTAGTTCAAAAATCGTATCCAGGAATTCTTGTTGGAAATACTCACCACTCGAAACTAAATCAGACCCATTTTATATCGAGAGTATTCAGATCTCCAAGAATGATGCAGTCGCAAGTAATACCATGCCGTTAGATTTAAGAACTTAACTCAGTAACGTAAGCACAAGGTGAGCGGTTTATGACCACAAGTGCTGCAGCCGCAGAGCTGGAATTTACCTCACACTAGATGCTTTCAACATCTCCAGCATCATGTATAAACCTTTACAACATATATTCACAATCTTGAGGCTTAACTTTCTAGAATATTGGGTCGTTTGGTCCAAATCTTTTTCGTGTAATCTGAACAGAACTGCAATGTAGCAACACTTTGTAAAATAAATAGATATACGACTATCATAATAAATGAAGCTCAAATAGTAATCTGCTAAGGGTGGCCGATGCACCAAGTACCGAGGGCAAGGTGTTCAAAAGGCATTGCGATATTGAGCAAAAAATAAACAATAAGTGTAGTATTGATTTAACTTAGCGTTTTTGTGATCGATTACTACCGATTGTTCTATCAACCTTCAGAAAAAATCTTTGTATTTTTTCATGTTATATTGAACATAGATCTTTTAATCAACTAACAAATTTAAACTTATTTCGCAACAATTTTAATCGAAAAACTTTGTTCTCATGTTTTCAAAGCAAATGAGTTAATTTAATTTAATTTCTAATTCTGAAATCTTTATACTCGCTGGCTTGCTCACGAAATATGAACTTTATAATCTTATGTTCATCTTATTGTTCTCGAATTCCTTTACGTCTAACAGAAAATTACCGCAAAGTGGAGTAGTTTCATACAATATAACTTACCAAAATTGTGTATATGTGACTGCGCGCAGCAAAAAGACTTCGATATTGCAATATTATTCTTTTTGTAATATAATTAATCCGCGTTAGATGGATTTTCTTTTAACAAATATATTTGTTTAACGATTAATACTTTAATTATCAAAAAATGTATTATTTACACTCTACGGCTCAAACCTGATGCACATCGGATTAATGACAGTTAATACATTATCTGTGGAAATTTTTAAATGTAAATAATTTTTATAAATTTTATAACCGGAGATTCATTATCTGTTCTTAAGAAACGACGTGCTGTTTAACTGGTAGAGCATAATCATTTTGGCCACCGGTAGTTAGTTGCATGCTGAAACACGCTGGAGTCTCACTACCATTTCTATTCAATTTTCTCTCTCATATCTGTCTAGGCCTGGGCAACTTAACTGTAGCTTAGCTCACGTGCAATATGTGACTGCACGGCACTTTGCCTGGATCAAGCTTGTGCTTTCATTCATTCATTCATTCAATCATTTTTGTAAGCTGTGTACTGTGCTTTGATGCTCTACACGAATTAAAAGGAAAACATCAAATAATGCGTTGCAAGTGCGATTATGCCTCAACTTCGTGAATGATTCAGTATTCAATCATTGTTATGTTTAATGGAAGAGAATATTCATTCATAAAAATTCTGGATAACGGATTCATTCTGCACCTCGCATACAGAAGTTTGATAACCGTACTACGTGGATGCGCTGAATATGTGTATTCAGTTACTTACATTGGCTTCGAATTTATTAGGCTTGATTCAATCATGATTCCCACAGACGCACGACGAAACATAAATTCTGACGACAGTATTCCTATAACCGTGGTATTGCAATTGAGTTGACATGATTGCGGGTAATACGTTGTGTGATTTTTGGAAAAGAAAAAGGAGTTGGTGATCTATGGTCTTCAACAGTTGGTATAAAGAACTTCAGTTGTTAACAATCCAGGTTGAAGTGAATTTTCACAGAGTTTACGTTTTCAGCTGACCCTGAGTTAGTTTTAGCATCCTGTCAAATGCATGGATACGCAGTAATATAGCACGAAATATTTTTCGATATCTTTGAAAAGCTGTGTGAACCATGTCTGTCATATATACTTTTGTCTTAGGAATCAGGCAATTATCCATGGTTAAATACAGGTTAACTGAACGAATGTTTGCATCGAAGTCCCTCGCATATCACCTTTTGTTTGTATACTGTTTTGCGGTGTATG
The DNA here is from genome assembly GCA_013407085.1 of Atriophallophorus winterbourni. Taxonomy (NCBI): domain Eukaryota; kingdom Metazoa; phylum Platyhelminthes; class Trematoda; order Plagiorchiida; family Microphallidae; genus Atriophallophorus; species Atriophallophorus winterbourni. The sequence goes on along the minus strand of JACCGJ010008477.1, from coordinate 28,981 downwards.
AAACTTTTGAAATTGTTGCTAGCCCACGCCAAGGTTACTGTTTGCTAGGGTGTGAACGAGATATAAGATACCACCCTTTATGGTAACCAGAATCATTTATAGTGAACTGTAACCAGCATCACATTTGATCAGCTTCCAGATTTTATTATCCTTTCTGAAACCGACAATTTTGCACGTGGTAACGTACGATATGTCGATGGGATGAATATCAAGATACCAGATTGACCAGAACTAAGCGTAGCATAACTGTAGTTGTTGCGTCCAGTAGCATTGAAAAGAAGTCCTAATTTCTATGCTAAACGTTCTTAATCAATTATCTATCTAAAACAAGTTTCTGGTAAAATGTTTTGATTAAACTTATCGGACGTTTTCCTGATTTCACGATTTGAAGCATGAACAGAATTTTCATCGCTTTGTTTCAATCTTCTTGATGTGTGAGTAAGTTCGTTGAAAATGTGGGTTTCCAACGAAATCTATGCTATGATACTTACATTAAGCCACGTGTTTATGCATTCCTGAGGATGCTGTCGTGGACTATATGTTTCATAAACTTTCGAGCTCATAGAGTTTGTAGACAGCATGCCTGTCTCTCTAAAATTTAATAACCTTTGTATGGGAACTCTATATCTTTTCATATCCAATCTAGTGGTAATATTATGTCACTCGTACAGTATCTAAGTATTTTGTGAATTGACTCACTGCGCCTCTAATTTCATGACTGAATTATTGCTCGTGAACTATCGTCCGTCAAAGATGATTATGTCTTCTGAACCCGGTATTATTTGGTTGCTTCTTTGCAATATCTTACGGGACCCGTGCCATTGGAGACTTGATGTAAGTGAGGTCATAACGCATTGACGGTGGCCTGAACAAAATCTACCAGTCCGGCTTCGCCATTGATTGCATAATATCATCGATCACAGTTTCAGATAGTAGCTCCGTATTTTTCAAATTAGATTTTTCTTCAATAGCATTCTGCTTCGTTGTTTGTTTTCTCGAATGTAAGCTATCGCGTTGAAGCTTATTTTATGAACTCGCGACCAGTGCAAATGTATCTCATACTTCATGGGCAACCAAGGCTTACGTTTTCCAGCTGGTCATTTTTTGTTTCACTCCGAATCTTGAAACAAGCACTACGGTTGATTTCCGTTCTGTAATTTCTGCTTGTTTTGATTTAACGGTAACTAGTGCAATAAATCCAATGGCAAGTCTAATATCACAACTTTAGGTTATTATATTGTTAATCCTCGCATGGATGTGCAATCGTGCAGTACTTTGTGCTGTGCGGCTTACACCATGCTAAACTGATTGTCCAGATGTATTGAGATGCATGCTGAAACAGGCTGGATTCTCACTGCCATTTCTTTTTCTATTTGCCCCCTCATATCTGTCTAGACCTGGGCAACCTGACAGTACCTTAGCCCACGTGCAGTCTCTGGCTGTGCGGCACTTTACTTGGATCAGGCTTGTGCTTTCATACCATATTGGTAATCCTATAAATTCTTTTATGTGTCTCTTAATTTATTTCTTATAAACACACCTATCGTTCTTAAGCGTTAATGTGTTTTCCATTTGTAATAGAACAGATGTTCTTTTTTTACCTAGAGTCTTGTGTTGACTATATGTATGACATTTGAGCACTCGAGCCATTATCTATCTATAATCATGAATGATTCTCAGCTATAAAAGTAACTATTATGTCATTCCGTATCACTTATGCGAGATTAAAAAAATGTTTACAAACCTGATGGTGTAGTTCTATAAAAATCACACTAGTGCAGTTTTCTGGATTTGTGGCGTTACAATAAAGTTCAATATGTCATTTTGCGTAATATTTCAAATCTTTTAGCAGACAAGTTATTTTGAAATACAAATTTAACTTGTATTGATTGTTCTAAGCGTTTAAATCTTTCATGATCAAAGTATATCATATTGCTCACTAAATCTGATCTTACTGTCTCCACCTGATGACGGCAAACAGCCGGAAACCGGTAGTGTTGTGCAAGGGATGGGGATGTGAGTACCACATATTGCCTTTCAAAATGTCCTTTATTCCACTTGCATCTAGCTATCATTGTCTGAAAACGTTTTTGCAGAACAATAACTGTCAATGTATAACCCTGGCATGATATATATATATATATATATATGTATGAATATTTTATACGTAAATTTTACTGAATGTGCTTTGTGTTTTAACATCGATCTCGAGTCTAAGAGAAATATTCTATATTTATGTTGAAAAAAGCAGATAGCTGTACAGTACTATACGTTGTAAGTATAAAATTCTGGTAAGTACTACTTTCATACTGTAAAGGTCAAAAGGAGGATTAAAAGCCTTCAAATATGAAAAAGTGCCTAGGAAAGGTTGATCGAAAATAGGTTTGGGTGAATGCGTTTTTTAAGTGCATGCGTATAACGTTGACTTCGACCGTTTTCAATGAATTGGGGCCAGCGCAGTATTACTCGACCTAGATATTCTTACCTTTCCCTCGAAAATGAATTCACTTTGCGATGAAACTATTTTAAAATGCCAAAATGTTTCGGATAAATCATGAATGTACTAAATAAATGTTCCGAAGTCATTTCGAAAGCTATGTTGTATTTGGACTGTGAGTTTATGACTAAGTGTTGGGAGACTGTAACAAATTTTGAATAGGTGATTAACAGGGTAGAACGCCGTGTTGATTATTCTGTGGGTCAAGATTAGGCCACCTTAGATTCGCCTGCGCTCAAGAGAGATCAATCGCTTCTACACACCAAGAGTTCAAGTTATTTAAAAACGACAGAGGAGCATCACAAGGCGGTAATTAGCTCTCTCTGTAAATACATTCCTGGCGTAATGCTAACTGAATCCGTCATATTCAAAGTGTCGCTGGGCCACCACGATTAAATAGCAATATGTTATTGTAATATTTCAACTACTCGGATCGTACTATAACTCCACATCGCAAAGCGTTCATTTTCCATCCTGATTCGTGTCGAAAATCGGTTGGTTTCAAATTTCCACCCCCTTTTACCCGATAATTTCCACATTTTACTATTTATCAATTTGACGTCCGAGATCATCTTTTGTTTTTGCCGATATTTTACTTTGCTTTTCCCCATTTCAGTTCATACCGCATTTTGTACAAGGCTATTCAAACTGCCGCGATTTAGTTTAAGATTTCTGTGATAGATCCCATTCATTCCTGATGGCAACCAACGATCACCCAGTCGTTCGGTCAACAGAAGAAATGGAATTGACGCAGCGACTGTGTCATCCTTCGATGGTTTACGCAACTGATGTTTCGTGTGCTGAAAATGGCGAGGCATCGATTATGAACGATTCATCCCCATCTCAATCTACATGTAAGCATGCATTATCATATCAAGTTTCCACACGCAACAGCCATACACCCATTTTCATCTTTGGTAATAATTTCTGTCAGTAGGAGCATCGTCTGGATACTGAATGGGTTTTAGAAGTTTCGTGCTTCTCACTTTGAGTGGTATGGCTCGAGATCGTGTTCAATTGCGGTCTTATTGTGAGCATCTTCTTGAAGTTTTTGACTAATCTTGTATGTTGTCAAGTGTATTAACAAGAAGCTTATTATGATTCATACCAGTGAAAGCCTTCAAGAAGTTGTAATTCTGGTGTCGCTCTACTCGCCACCGAAAATTGATTCAATGGGTGTTGCATTCGAAGGACATTTAATTCTGTATGTTCCCAATCTCGTACATGTTCAGTAATGTTTTACGTCTCACCCGTACCTATCTTTTAAGGATTTTGTCGTACCATGGTTGTATGAAAGGTTGGCACTCGGTACAAGCTACTGATGTAGTGGTACTGTGTGTGTTAAACCTCGCTGGACGCACACGTTGCTGTCTCTCATTTTTCTTTCCCCACGTACTTCGTACTTTGTCTGAATAGATTTGCTATATTTACGTAGATTCTCGAAGAATTCAGATCATTAATAGTCCAGTTTAAGTCTATGCTACCATTCAGTCTGATAATTCCACATGCTGCATGCACTTCCATCGTTGTCATTTTTTGTTATCGAAATGAATGCTCCAATATGCGTTCTGTTTTATTTTCGCATGCACTGGTAAGCTCAGAGTTGGAAAACACATCCAATCGAAGCATTTCTTTCACAGCTGAGCGAGCAATCCACGGAAATGAAGAAAGCCCCAAGAGCTGTCAGGTTAGTTGATTAGCTAAGCCATCGAACGATAGCTGTGTTTAAAATGCTTTACATTATTATAGCTATTGCAAAATATATTCATAGATTTATTCATAGATAATATGCGGGTAAAAAGCTATGCTTTACAAGACCCACAAAAATTTATATCGGGTCGGATGGTGAAAATATCGAAATATTTTAAGAGATTATTGTCAAAAGTGAAAAACATACTTGTTCATTCGGACATCTAATGATTTCTTGAAAACGTCAATGGTTCCAGATTGTACCACGCGAGTAGGTAAACTGTTCCACAATTGCACATTGAGAACGGAAAATGCATATTTGCGGTAGTTCAACCTGCTATGCTGTTGGTAAAGCTTAGATTGGTGACCACGCAGATGTGTGATATGGGAACGATGAAACAAACGACTGCAAGGATGATTTGTTTGATTAAGCACTGTTGAAATAAATATTAATGCTCCTCGTTTTCGTCGGTATTGAGCCGAATGCAAATTCAATATTTTAACTCTCATTTCGTATGGATAATTATGAAGTCCCAGGACGAGTTCTGTCGCTCTGCGCTGTGGAGTTTCCGATAGCTGAGTATCTTTTTTCAACCAAGGATCTCATGCCGGTATAGCATATTCGATATGAGGACGGATGTAGGTTGAAATCAATTTGCAATCAATGTTGGGGTCAAACGAACCTAGGACTCTTCTAAGGAGACCCAAGTTGTTTTCAGGTTTGCAGGCAGCTAGCCAACATTGCATTGAGTTTCCTAAGTCAGATTGGATAATCACGCCTAAATCTTTTTTGGAGGAGGTGGGTTTAATAACAGTACGACCTAGATAATATTCTTTGCTCAACTTACTGTTGAGCGACAATAGGCTGCATTCCGAATCATTCAGTAGCATTTCGTTGTCTAGGGACCAAGTGTAAACCATATCGAGATCTCGTTACAGGTTCTGCGTGTCGGCTGTGGAGTTTATCTTACGCCAAAGTATTGCGTCATCAGCGAAAATAAGCACCAACGACTGCACTAGAGTAGGCAAGTCGTTTATTATATTAGAACAAAGCGGACCGAGGACGATCCTTGTGGGACACCCCGGGCAGGCAACTTTAATCGACTCGGATAGTTCATTTTTGATTCTCACGTACATCTCACAGGATATCAACCTTTTTTAATCCATGAATGGAGTTTACCATGTACTCCGTAGGTGAGTAGTTTCGACGAAAGTATTTCGTGATTGACACGCTCGAAAGCTTATGGGCAATCGATATAAATCACGTACACGGAGTTGCCGGCATCCAGAAGTTCAGATCAACCTTCTTTTGCTAATAGCAAGATAGTTTTTTCCTGAATCCATGCATGTTCATCCGACACAAATAATCCTCTACCGGTTTCTATCCGTGTTCGCATATCAGTTAAGAACAATACGTTCACGATCTGAATATCTTAAAAAATTGGAGAAAACGGTTAACACGGTTTGAATTTATTTTGTTGTTTGTTTGTTTGTTGAACAAATTTGGCACGACCAACCTTTTCAAACACATTTGTCCAAAAACATGTGCATGGGTTTGAAACACAACGTTTTTTTCCATAACACACATCCCCAAACCGGTTTCGTGCTGTTTGCACTCATCAGTTAAGGACAGTGCGATCAGGATACACATGAGTTGAAGCAGTGAAAGATTAGTAATGAAGTTGAACTTGTAAGCCAGTTGTGGATAAAATTAGCATGAATAACCCGTTCAATCACATGTGCACATACAGATTATGTAGATGAGGTAAAGCTCATAACCATGAACAAACATCCTCATTCACATGCATCACAAACGCATTTTGCTCATGATCTTTTGTTTGGGCATATGCGATTGTGAACAAGTTGGTCTTACCAGAGTTATCCAACAGTGGCATACAAGCGCAACTTCTGGAATGGAATTGTTTTGATCAAAATGTTATTGAAAACGTAATATATTGTGGTGCTCATATCCCCATCCCTCATAAACAACGGCCGGTTTCTGGCTGTTTGTCTTCATCCGCTAAAGACAGTAAGCTCAGGCTCAGTTAGCCCTGAAACAGGGGTAAATTTATAAACAAACTTATAATTGTATGCCGATGTTGAATAGAGTACTTACAAAGAGTAGAGTAGAGTAGAATACTTACAATACTTCTTACTGTCCCCACCTGATGACGGTAAACAGCCAGAATCCGATAGTGGTGTGTAAGGGATGGTGATGTGAGCAACGCAATATATTGGTATTTTAGTATTCTGTATTTGAACATCGTGGTTCTTAGCAAGAACTCGATACAAAAGTGGCATACAAGTATAACTTTATTTACCACCATGCGTAGTGTTGCTCACATCCTCAGCGCTCACATACCACATCCTGTTTGCTGGTATCAGGTGGAGACTGTAAGAATCGATTCAGTCAACAGTGGAAAAGTAGTAAACAAATTTATAAATTTGAAACCACTGTTCAACGGGGTTCGAACAACGAACCACGGTATTCAAATACAGAATCGCAGAATAATTCCTGATCAAACATGAAAACCTGACTTGGACCATCGCTGAGAAGGATATCGGTTTCTGTGTTACTAATAACCTGGAACTGCACCATAAATACTTACATACTGCCAGCGATTGAGTAAATGATCCTACTTTGGGTACCCTGGCTGCGTAAAGACATTGGATTTATGGGTAGAATTTAACACCGAGCGACGAAGCTAGTTGATGGAATGCAGCACATCCCATACCAATAGCGAAACGTCATGCTGGGATTAGGACTGATGTTACACAAAGGCGAATGAGGGGCAACATATAAAAATACCGCTGATGGTAAATCATCTTCGCGATCTGATAGAAGTCAGTTCCCCTAATAATACACGGATTCATTCACGTTATCTCGTTATACCGCACTCAAGACTCGATTGCAAGTGTCATTTCTTTTCTGTGCGTATTTGGGTTCTGTGGAATTCACTGCCTCAAGATATTGCGAACACTACCACGATCCGTGATTTCTAATCAAAACTAGATGCTTATATCTAAGAGCACATCACTATCGGCCCCTCTGATCCCACAAAATGCAAACACCTCAATGGAATTTCGATTGCATTTTTCATAGCTGTCATCCAACGGTAAATGTAAAGCAATTGCTTCTTTCACCATAAAAGCTTAATGCTTGATTGATTATTGATCTATCCATGGTGTATTTAAGCACCCTGATTCGTTATCCGAACCACATTCCACTTGAACTAAAATTATTCATCAAAACCAATTTGTCGAGAATAGTGGTATGCTGATTTCTGAACCAGTCCCGAAATTACCGTATGTAACAAAAGAGAAAAACTAGAATAAGCTAATATCTTTACAGAATCCTTCATCCGTACAGTCTAATGTGCTCGTTGTTGTTCAACCTCTCGCCTGCATTGCTCTCTGGCATTTACCGACAACAGAAACTCGCGCACTATGATAGACGCCGTGACATATTTCATTTTGTTCAGACAATCAAAACAAACTCGGTGTTTTTCTGATACAACCTACCTACCCTGGAATGCTAGCTAGGCGAGCAGGCTTATTGGTCAGCGTATGTTAGTCACACCATGCAAACCAAACAATTAAAGGATTACATAACACACAAGGGGTTTATGGTTGATCTGTATCAAGCCTGTATATCTCTGGTAACGTAGTATTGACGAGCTGACGGCATTTAAAGCGAATCTCACACGTACTGGCATTCTTGTTCTGACGAAGCTTTTGTATCCTAAGCTTGCAAACACCGTTAGTTTTCCGCGTTCGGAGTTATTCTGAAGTAGGTTTTCTCAAGTTCGAAACCCATCAGCAAGTTGAAATTTCGCCAGTTTATTGAGATATGGATACCAATATACGGAAGGTTCCCTCAAGGTTATCGGATGCTGCTTGTTCCGAAGTGTGTCAAAATTCCACCAGCCGATGTAATCAGACGTCGGCATTCTCGAGATCTTCCGGCATCTCGGCTTGTCCCACAATCATCAAACCACCAACATGGCCTTGTCAAAGGCCGTTTAATCGGATGACGTTTTCAATTAACCAAACCGGCAACTTAATAACAGGTATGATAAGCTTTGAACGGAACGGCCGCGCCAAAATTCACAGAGAAGAAATGATGAAAAATCGATTAATGCCTTAAAGTTTTACTTCAAGATTCTGGAATTAGGGTTGATAGAGCATTTGGTTTAACAATTGACACGGAGCTCGAATATAGGTACAAAAATATGTACGCATAATTAATGTAAATTGGTCCTTGTGACCTGGGAAGAAAGTTTTGCTAATAGATTGGGGCAACATCAGGATTAGTTCGGATACAACCGTCAAGTTAAAATTTATATATTAATAAACGCACGGAGTTAACCTCATTTTCTGGGAGTGAATTCTAAATGAAATGGACACGCACTGTAAAAACAAAGACAGCGGCAGTTCTGTATGAAGTGTATGGTATCAAGTATAACCCTGAACCTGGATCTTGCTAGCAGTTCGAAGGCAAAACAAATTACTGGGGGTTCGAAACGGTATTGAAAAACTTTCCATGTGAGGATAACATCTCTTCTCGTTCTTCTTTGTGTACAAGTCTTCAAGCGAAGGCGTTTTGGGCGCTGAACGTCTGGGATATTTTGAAATAGCCTTCAACAATCTATATAAACTATCCATCTTTCTATCTTTGAAACAATGGTTTCAAGATCCGACAGCATAGTCCAGAACGCGAGGTCTTGACAGTGGTTGAACGAATTTTCAAACCGGTCGTTAATCTAAACAATATTGCTTGCATACCAGACGGAACGGTTGAATTTTATTTGTATTTTCTCGCTTTGACTTTCGCCGAATGTTCCTTATAAATCTATTGTGCGCCCAGCGGCATTTTATCAATTATATACTATATTTCATTTTTACTTGTCGATTCAAAAGAAAAAAGTCATTTCATGAATTTCCGTTGCATTGTTTATAACTCAGTAGCGTTTGAGCTCGAATTTCATACCATTGACTTTTTATGTGACCGCTAGAAACTTTTACGCGCGTCAAGATGCGCACATACGGGAATTAGAGAAATTGACCAGTTTGGAAGACAATCCCAATGACGATGGTTCCAGTTCACGGAGCAACAATTCAGGCACCGTAGCGGTACGACGAACCAGTTCAATCATTATCCGTACAGTTTTTCTAATGAATTTGGTGAGTTTGTTTCCCCGGTGTGTTCAGTCGTTTTGTGTTTATCGTGGTATTCGCTCACCGGTTGTGTCCATGCGATTCAGATACTACTCGTTGGGAAAGCAGCCGCCTCGGCAATCTCAGGATCATTGTCCATTATTTCCTCCCTATTGGACAGCTGTGTGGATTTAGCGTCCGGCGGTATAATGTGGTACACTTCGAGGCAAATGCGCAAGCGCCGTCCTTATACGTATCCACAAGGTGAGCGGGTTCGCTTGTTATCCAGGCTTCGAACGGAGACTGGAAAAGCTTGTTCACATCAAATGATTCCTTTTTGTTCCTAATCAAGTGTTGTGACCAACGGGGTCTGTGCTTATCTCTGTTTTTCGCGTTCCCTGTCTATTATTTTGCTCCCACAAGCTTCCGGAAACTCGATGCGACACCCTCTTGTCGATGGCGTCCTCACTGAAATTCACATATTCAACGCTAATTGTATTCCCCCACGAATCTCATAACACTAGAGAACGACAGATGGTCCCTCGCGTTTATTACGTACATGGCAAAGATCAACTCACACCCCTATCCTATCCTATAAGGAAATCACGTAACCATAACACTGACCTCAACATGTCACTTCGATTTGATCGGTCAATCGATTTTGTACCAATCAGTTGAATTAAAGCTCAAACGTCGCTGGGCTTGGCTAACTGACCTTGACATGTTGCATCTCGTACGATAGCGGCTATCATTGTCCATTTCATTCCGTGTAGGAGGATATTGTCACTCGAACGCTTCTCATGCATTCCTTCCGAAACCCGGGTTCGCGGTTGTATTCAGCTGCCGCTTCGACGCCCCTCCTACCCGGGGCATAAGGTTCTGTGCATAATCAGAAAGCTCGTGCGGCAGATTTTCCCATCTATTGTTGGTATCCATTTAACACTTGGGTTTAGCGGTGAACTTGGTTAATGTATTTCCGAAAATGTTCAATCGCAACGATTCTCTCCGAAATATGCTCTTCGGTAGTAATGTTGATTTAGATAACCAGGTCAGCCTGCACCGGTTACGCTAGTTGAGTCATGTTTTATGGATGCCAGACTCCCGAACCGGATTATTTTTACGACGCCAGATCCTGATTGATCTCATGGTAGCTTAAGAGGTTAAGCAGACACTCCAAGATTATGCTCAGTACAAGACTGCTACTGAACACGGTTTCGAGACATATCCTGAAGGTAACGAATCCCAGCAATATCTGATCGCGGGGATCCCAGCCAGGAATACGTGCTGCGCAGAGTTTCTAAACGCTAATAGCCGAGAGTCTGTAGCTGTATCTGTTATGTGACGGTATGGCGACCACGAGATTGAGATCAATCTCAGGATGTGGCGTCGCAAAAAGAATTCGTTTCGGAAGTCCCGCATCCGTAAAACGTGACTCAACTGGCGTAGCCTGTGCAAGGTGAACGGATTCTCTAAATCAGCAATGCTACCCGAGCCTGGGCAACCTGACGGTATCTTTGCCCACGTGCAGTCTCTAGCTGTGCAGCACTTTGCCTGGATCAGGATTCAGCTTTCAGACCATACTGAAGATCCTATTTTGGAGAGAATCATTGCGCATGCGACTGTAACAGTTCATTGCCAAAATGGAATCCCACTATGCTTAAACATGTTGTAAAGTGGGCTGACTAGGGAACCTTATCATGATGCATAGCAGTCAAAACCGCAAGGAAGCTTTCGTGTTGATTTTGTTATACTCGTTCATGAAACTTGTTTGCACGCATGTTATATTCGAGGTGTATGTACCTAGACCCAGTTTGTTTCTGCTTACTTTCCAATACAATGCGTAGTTACTCAAATCCCACGCTTCGCCATCTTTTAGGATTTTATTTTTTCCATAGTTGTATAGCAGTTAAGAATTCGGTGTAATGCAGTTTATGATGATGATAATGTTGATGAGTGTATTCGAATGAGAAATCGTCCGGTTGAAAGTCATCTATCATACCGGCTGTGTCACTGCTCATTTTCCACCGAGTGAACCTATTGGCACCCATATTTCGTTGCTATTTAAACAACTCTGGTGTACACAAGTGCATCATGGATCACGCCTGAATCAAGCATCAGAACGACTCATCGTTATTTCTTTACAGTTTTGTCATTTTCGAATTACCTGTTAAAAGTTTGTCCATCATATATCTACACGCTTCGCATTTTGGCTTGTTACCTTGAGCAATCACTGTTCAAACTACATTCGTGGAAAGCTGGTAACTTCTGTGATTAATGTTGGTTCAATAGATCAACCATTTCGCACGGCTTTCTCGCTATGTCCACAACGATCGAATTTTAGCATGTGGTGGTCCTATTGTGAGGGTGTGAAATGCATTTAGCAAATTTCGAATGTTGAGCTAAATACCACACGCCGGCAAACCACAATAATAGAAAGCGCTGGAGAGTACGGCAGCACATTTGCAAACCCGTTGCCACAGGGAACGCCCTGATTAACCTGATATAATCCACTTTTATGATATCGTCGGATGCTAATTGTGCTCTGACGATTTAAATTAATACGGAATAATACCACAAACCATCAGCAATACCACTACCAAACTCCGTAGTTTATGGCTGATACAATTAGTAGCTACCATAACAAACCGAGAACAATTGAGTCATATCATTTATGGTGGTTTTCTTGACCAAACTGCTTCAGAGCCGATTCCAATACTCTGATTGGCACATGTTCAAGGTCACTCATTGCAAACGAGCCTACCAATTAGCGATTTTTCATGCTGAATGACTCCACCCGTTATGCTACGACTGAACTACATTCGTGTATTTGGTGAGCTCACATCGTGTCTTTTCTTGCCCAGGTCGAACGCGGTTCGAACCGATTGCCATCATTGTTTTGGCCGTTTTCATGGGCACCGTTTCCTTGCAATTGGTGGTGGAAGCGATCGAGACAATTGTGAGGATGTCCAATCAGGAAAAAGGACCACCAAATGTGACCGACGCCACCTTGGGTATCATGGGAAGCACCATACGTGAGTATGAGATTTTAGTTTGGCCAATTTATGAAATCGGGTTTTCTGTTTAACCATGATAAGTATATATCTAGCCTCACTGTCGCCGCCGGATGATCGCAAACCTTTAAAAACCAGCAGTGGAGTGTATGTACAAAGATTGTGAGTAACACAATACATTGTTTGAAAGAGTTTCAGTTAGACAGTTGGTACAAAGCAGGTACGTGCTTCCGGTGTAATGCTGTCTGTGATAATGGCAAATGATCATATAATCTTCTGGCTCGCGTTATGGAAAGCATTCTAAAAATCGATATATTTTGGTTAGTGTGGGAGTATGTTTGGTGTTATTCCCCGCATAACTTTAGCTGAAACATGGTCGACACCGGGGGTATTTTGTACAATCCCTACTTCGTCGTTCTGAAGTAACTGATGGACAGCAAGCGACAGACATCCCAAAACACTTCATGTATGTACCCATCATGATACACCACAGTATTCTATAGATGTTGTTCATCTACCTACGTGGACTTTTCGACCATTTCACTCTTGTTTTGCCATGTTAACTAGACTGTTTGCGTTTTAGGGTTCGTTATATTAACGGATGTCTCCCATTCAGTGTTGTACAAGCTATCTGGGCCTGTAAGCGTAGCTGGGTTTCAAGGAAAAATAGAAATTTTCAGTTCGAGTGTTTCATTTCCTGGTGGTAGTTTGATGAGCGCTGTTAGAATTTTTAGGGTATCTTTGCTATTGAAGTGACCTATAAACTGTTTTCAATGGTCTGCATCTTTGCTCGTACTTTTGTCAAATATAACTTTAACTTATTTCGTGCGTGTTAGTTTTCATCATGCTAGGATTAGAATACACCTAAAATGTAAGCTCAAATCACTTATATTGCGATGCATCCTACACATTATTACTTAGTAGAGGGATAGATAGAGATAAATACATACATAGATAGATAAATAGATGGATAGATAGATAGATAGATAGATAGATAGATAGATAGATAGATAGATAGACATACAAATAGACAGATAGATCATAGCTAGCTAGATAGATAGATAGATAGATAGATAGATAGATAGATAGATAGATAGATAGATAGATAGATAGATAGGACATCGACATATCGAACAGCACTTTATTACTTGACTATCAGGCCCTTGAAATTGTAGATCGCTTTACGTATCTCGGTAGTATCAATAAGTCTGCATCGTTAGATGACGAGGTCTCGGCACGCATTTCTAAAGCGACCGTAGCATTCCGCAACCTAGGTTACCTCTGGCACCAGAAAGGACTGTCTCTGTTACTCAAGGGTAGAGTCTATAAAGCGACAGTTCGGGCTGTGTTACTATATGGGTGCGAAACCTGGACCTTACGTAAAGAACACATTTAACGTCTCCAAGTATTTGACAACCGGTGTCTCCGCAACATTCTAGGAGTTAGCGGTTACAATCGTATGCGCACCGATGCTATCCGAAATAAGTTGTTGGGTAATAATGTCGATATAGAGAAGCAGATCAACCTGCATATGTTACGCTGGTTGGGTCAAGTTTTACGGATGCCGAACCACCGACTTCCGAAACAGGTTCTTTTCGCGACGCCACATTCTGATTGGCGTAAATCTCGTGGTGGCCAAACCGTCACATGGCATAAGCAGTTAAAAACCCTTTAGCAAATTAGCAGCGCGTCTTTGGCTGGTGTCTCCGCGCATCCAGGCTGGTGTCCCCGCGATCAGATATCGCAATGGTTAGTTACGCTTCAGGATATGTCCCGAAACCGTGTTCAATGGCGGTCTTGCACTAAGCATCTTCTTGGAGTGTTTGCTTAACCTTGTATGTTGTCAAGCGGAGTGACGAGTAAAGCTTGTTATGATGCATGACAGTGAAAGCCGCAAGGAAGCTGCCGTGCTGATGTCGCTCTACTCGTTCACGAAACTTGTTTGAATGTATGTTCCATTCGAGGTGTAGGCACCTCTCCCCAGTTTGTTTGTGCTTACTCTTCTATAGAAGCCGTAGCAATTTAAGTCCCACCCTTCCCCATCTTTTAGGATTTTACTTTTTCATGGTTGTATGGCAGTTAAGCATTCGGTACGTGCTACCGGTGTATTGCTGTCTTTGATGATGATGATGATGATTTGCTTTTAATGTGGCACTCGATAGATGAATAAATGTTGCATATCTATTTGCATTATTCAAAAGATGAATTTCGTTTTCTTCTTCGTTTTCTGTTCGTTCCTAAACACCCTGTGTTAGTTTCGATATTCGAATGTGTTATAAACACACAATTCAATACATTTTGCGTTGTATTTTCATCGATGCTTTTCAAATGATATACACGAGCTAGCGTACTATGTTCCCCTACATTTTGTGCAGTAATCAAAATTGTTTTGTGGCGAGTTTGCTCGAGATTTGGAACCACTCCGTCCGTTCGGGCTCTGAAGGTGGACCAGCGAAATGATGTCTTCTCGAATTCGGCCTCCATTCTGTTCAGTGGATTAGCTGGACGATTACGTAAGATAATCGAGTTTCACTCTTATCGTATTCTACATATACTCTTGCTTAAAAGTGCTGTGAACCACGTCACTATTTATGTGCCAATCGATCTAATTGAGTAAAAACAATCACAAAGGAATGTTTTAAACACACCGCAACGCCACAAGCAGTTGTTTTTCGCCGAACCGGATTTTCTTTCCATTGTTACGCATTTTAATTGTTGAAAGAAACATTTGGGATACAGACAGGTTTCACTACTAATTTCAATATATCTCATAGATATCCGAGGCTCTTGAACGAATTAGGATTACCTGATTTGACCTTTCTAATTGCGAAGGCATCAGACGTTACACTGGATTGGTTCTGCGTTCCAAAGATTCCTGCATACTATCAACTGTAATCGAGTCACGTGATTTTACCCGTAGTCATCTTTATGTAACGTGTTTAAAAAATTGCGAGACAAAATGTTCATTTGTATGCATTTCCAACTCACACCCAACGCCCGGTTTCGTGCTGGGGACAGTACGATTGGGATTCGCATGCTCTTGAAACAATGGAGCAATGATAAACAAGTTTCGCTTGTATGCTACCGTTGGATAAGGCTGGTAAGACCAACCTGTTCAATCACATGTGTCAAAACACATGTTTAATGGGGTTAAACAAAATATTCATTTGCATGCCTTTTCGTCATTCACACCCCACGACCGGTTTCGTGCAGTTTGCACTCATCAGGTAGGGACAGTAAGATCAGGATCCGCATGCGCTTGAAACAGTGGAGGAATGTTAAAAAGGAGCGCTTGTATGCCACTGTTGGATAAGGCCTGTACGACCAACCTGTTCAAAGCATGTGTCCAAACACATGATTAATGGGGTTAAACCCATAACCATGAAACAAAATATTCATTTGCATGCTTTTCCGTCACATACACATGAAGATACTGATCTCACTGTCCCTACCTGATGAGTGCAAGCAGCACGAAACCGGTCGTGGGGTGTGTGTGCTGGAAATTCATGCAAATGAATATTTTGGTTCATGGTTATGGGTTTAACCCCATTAAACCTGTGTTTGGATACATGTGATTGAACAGGTTGGTCGTACCAGCCCTAAATTGTGAGACGTTTGAACTTTCAAGTATCCAATGTAATGGAAAATGTTTGTGACTGATCGGGGAATCATAATCATGAAAAAATAAAGTTTGTAATGAATCTGTGAGAGTATCCAGGTTTATTCGAATTGTGTTGAATGGCACGTTTTTATTGCTGACCGCCTTATGTCTAATTGCCGTTATCGACTAGAGCGGATCACTTTGAATATTGAATTCAGATCAACTATGGTCACCTTTTCCCGTTTCCATTTATTCATGGTCATCGAATGCTTTTATAAAAACTTTGATTTGCACGCTATATCTGTAAATTTCTAATGTTTGAATCGTGCTGTGCTGCGGATCGTAACCTGCTTTGCAAAATACCACAGAAAGTATCTTCAACACAGCTTCACAAACTACCTTGCATACACGTTCTAGGGCTCCTTGTGATTGATCCCAACAGAGACATGATGACAAATCGAAGAATAATCATTAGTTATCGCGCTAGATTGTGCGACTGAGAACACAGCGGCACTTTGCATGTTTCAAGGATGTTAGCTTTATGCATCTCCATGCATACCTTTCGTTTGTGTGTTACTCATAGACTGTTGTTGTCGGCCTCCTTCGGTAGATGATAACCATGGTTGTACGTCACAAGCCCTCAACGATTTCATGATAAACAGCCTTTTAAGTGACTAAACAGTTTTATTCGGGAGGAATAATCTCTCCAGCGACAAGCATTATTGGTCCAATCGATGGCTGTTGCACGCTGATGGCGTGTTCTACGTTTCCTAGCCGAGGGCTCTTCCCCCAGCGTGCAGATGTCGCTTTACACAGTGCCCCAAAGTGAGCGATCAAGAGTAGATTCTTCGGAACTTGTAGGTTCAATACCATGAGCTTTCGTATCTCTTTTGCAAACGTATTTATACCACGATTGCGGTCTGTTCAAAGATCAACTTCCTGATTGCAACTCAGCCCAGAGTAAATATTTCGGAATATGATCACATTTCACGTCAATTTGTTTTAATTTATCAGTTGTTTGTTCCTCTTTCTTGCAGCTCTCGTGCTTCAAGACAGTAAGTTTTTTCTTCTATATTGTAAGCTGTTTAAAACAAAATTTTACTTGGGCTAGTCTAGAAACGAAGTAATCATATGTAATGGGTGTACACTCCAGAAAGAACATTTGTCTATATACGCTGCCTGAGGGAAGATTAACGTAGCTACTGGTGCGATTTCCGAAATCATTAATGATTCAATTGTGGTGGAACCATCTCTATATTTGGACATCGTTGTTCTTTGTAAGAACCCTATATAACAGTCTCATTCAAATATAACTTTGTTTACCGCTTTTCCACTGTTTCAAGGCTCACTGAACCTGATCTTACTGTCTCCACCTGATGATGGCAAACAGGGATGGGGATGTGAGCACCACAATACTTTCATCTCGAGATGTTGGGAAGATTTAGACGGTGGATTGTTTACTTGGACCACGATGATAGTCGCACAAAACTATTGGAATTAGCAAGTTGACCGCGATAAGCGCCATATGTGTACACGCAGAACTTTGCAAACACTCGATGTATACATATATGGTACACGCCTACAAAAAAACAAAAACACCGCCAGTAATAAAGCCTGCGATCATCGTGAGCGAAGTGAACAAAATATATCGTCACAGAGTTTACTTGATACACTGATAGAACTCACTTCTGAGGAGCCGCACACATCTTCCCACTTCGCAGCGAAAAACTACGGAATCGCGTTAAGGACGAATGTGCGGATATTTTCACGCTCCTCGTCGCTTCCCGTAATCAGGTTCATCAATCTGACCTTGACCTTGTTTTAAGGTCATTCATTTGTATCGCCCTTTTAAGCGTGTGATGAACGATTATTTGTAAATTTTCGACACCCACTCTTTTGGGATAAACACAAGTTCTAGTCATCCAGATGAATCTGGGTGTACTACTTCGTTTGTTTTATTTCTTGTTTGTAGAACGATTTGAGCAGCTGAAATTTCTCGATCCCATTGGGGCGATTCTGATCGGGATGTACATTCTCTATTCGTGGGGCCGAATCGGTGCTGGTACGTGTTTTTGTTTTACATCGATTCTCGTTATGCCGACGACATTGGATAGATGTATTTGCTGTAAATGAAATAAGACATCCAGAAACCGACTGTGAGATGCAAGTGGGAAGATGTATTCTGTTGTCCGGTACATATCTTTTGAAATGAAATCATGATAAATCACTCCATGAGTTTCCCTTATTGCGAAAACAATGCTACTGACATTGCTAGTGATAATTCAACAGGAGAACGTTGTCCGAGTCTAAATATTCATTTGCATGCTTTTCCGTCACACACATCCCACGACCGGTTTTGTGCTGTTTGCACTCTTCAGGTAGGGACAGTAAGGTCAGGATCCGCATGCGCTTGAAACAGTGGAAGAATGGTAAACAAGGAGCGCTTGTATGCCACTGTTGGATAAGGCTGGTACGACCAACCTGTTCAAAGCATGTGTCCAAACACATGTTAAATGGGGTTAAACCCATAACCATGAAACAAAATATTCATTTGCATGCTTTTTCGTCATTCACACCCTAATTGTTCTCTTGTCTAGGCACGGGCGACCTGGCAGTATCCCAGCCCACATACAATCATGACTATTACTACGAAACCCGACTATTACTACAACCACGATGGGCACTGAGAATAATTACCGGATTGGAAGAGCAGCTCCCACTTTGTCCTGTTTAAATTGTCGTGCCCGGAGCAACCGCAAATTGACTATGTAGACAAAGGTGATAATATAGAGCACATTCATACTAAGTGCATTACTCCATGGCAGCCATATAAGACCCTGCAGATTGAAGCTGAATGCTTTCTATTTATGAAACCTCCGCCGTACCTTCAATATATAGTGGATGGACAGAGTAAGAGGTACCGAAGAGGTTTTAACATGTTTACTCAATCAGGACAGTCGTTCATATTGAATGGGAAACCTCGCTCAAAGGTCTACTTTATATGTATTTGAAATGAAAATGAAGACCTTTTGATGGAACCTACTTGCGGTACAACGATGTATGTGAAAAAATTAAAAAAGATCTGACCCTAAGAATCGGGAAGAACTTGTTATTGACCGCTCACTTTCGAGGCACTGTGTAGCATGTCATCTCCAATCTGGGGAAGGGCGGCTAAACACAGGTCTCGTCGACAATGTGTCCGACTTCTGCCTATCGCTTCGAGCGCGGAGAAATTGTTTCTCTCGAATCGGACTGATCAGTCATGTGAAACGCTATGGCGCGTCCATCCATTGTCGACATTGACCAATGAAGGCCTACATCAGCATACATGATTACTTACTTACTTACTTACTTACTTCAGTGCGACTATCTCCACCCGGAGGATGAGTCGGCTTCATTTACATCACGCCGCCCACGCTCGGCGGTTAGAAGCGAGATCCGCGCAGATTGTAAGCCAGGTCCGGTCCCACGTGCGCCATCCGTAAACCGATCGTAGACCAAGCAGCTCAACGTCCGATCTCACGGTGGCGAGCCAAGTCTTTACCTGTCCTCCGCTACGACAACGCCATTCTGCGCAGGGTGTCGGCGATAGTGTCATCCTGGTTAGTTCAACGTCCGAGCGTCTCAGGATGTGGCCAAACCATCTCAGTCGGTGTTGCCGCAATATCGAACTCAGGCGAGGGATATCAAAACAACGGTGGCGAACCTCGTCATTCGTTACCCGCTCATCCCATCGAACATTGAGGATGCGTCGGAGACACCAGTGGTCGAAAACCTCTAGTTTCCGCATATCCTCCACCCGCACAGGCCACGTCTCGCATCCATAAGTGAGAACTGGGCGAATCGCCGCTCTGTAGACGCGCAGCTTTGTACGTCGGCTGATTTCTCTACGGCTAAATAGAACCCAACGTAGTCGCGAAAACGCCGTGCGCGCAGCTTGTACACGGGTCGGTATCTCATCCCTGGCTTGGCCTGACGGTAGCACGCACGAACCAAGGTAACGAAAAGTGTTCACCATCTCCAAGTTCTCGCCACCAATCTTGAGAGGCAGATGAGGTCCAGTGGCGGTGGTAAAATACTTAGTTTTGCGCGTGTTGATTCGTAGCCCCAGCATAGAAGCAAATGAGCTGAGGCGTTCCAGGGTCGTCTGAAGCGTTTCAGGATCATCCCCCAAGATTACGATGTCGTCGGCATACTCCAAATCGGCAATCGAAACGCTCGGACTCAGTATCACACCGGCGTAATCTGAAAGCGCCTGCTTCATTGTCCAATCGATCGCGAAGTTGAATAGCACAGGGGACAAAGGACACCCTTGCCGGACACCAGTCCTAATGGGGAACGTAGAGGACACCATTCCATATGCGCGTACGCGGCTCTGCGTGAATGAATAGTACGCTTGCATCATGCGCACAAGTTTCTCCGGCATACCATCCGCCAGCATCACACTCCACAGCGAATCTCGGTCGACGGAGTCGAAGGCGGCTTCGAAGTCGATGAAACAAGCGGTTGTTGCCTGCTGATAGCGGTAACGATGTTCCAGAATCCGACGCAATGTGAACAGCTGGTCGACGCAGCCCCGACCTCGACGAAAACCGCCTTGGTTGACTCGTGTACGTATATCCCTCTCTTCCGTAAAGCGGCATAAGAGAATCACTGCAAAAACCTTCGCGGCGATGTCGATAAGACTGATGCCACGGTAGTTGTCGCACAATAATGCATTACCTTTCTTCAAGATGGGTTCAAGAGTGAAGTGCCCCAGTCGCGTGGAAGCTCCTCTAGTTCCCATATCTTACGATACAAATCATGCAGTGGTTCAATCAAAACGGAAGAGCATTTGACCTTTCGGTCATTTACTAAATGGTTGTTTTTTGGAAAAAAGTACTCTTTCGGTCGCATGCATTCTGGACTATATATCTTGTGCTTGTGTGAAAATTGAATATGTTGGTCTCTGGTTCGTGTAACGCTTACTTTTATGATGTGAACTTTGAACTCCTTTCGATATAAAAATCATAAAATTGGTGACGTTTCTAGTTACGAACACCTACGAATCCATACCCGTTTGCGTCGAATATGTGCGGTCAAACCGATAAAATTTGCACATGCATAATCATTTGTTTAATTCGTTTTTTTCGATTTACGCGATCACGTGCCCTTAACGTGATGCATGTTTGATCAAGGTCATGCTTGATCAGGCCATCCACTCAAGCGGTGTTCGATCAGTCTAACTCATCCTCTTTATTTCGTTTAGCGAGGATCACCTCGAGATTATTGTGACCTGGTATTTTTTGGCTCGCAATGTCATAAATACCAAATACATTTTCTCCGTAACATGCCAGCGGAACATTCAATGGCCGGTAATCGCATCTGGTCTTCTACCGATGGATGACCTATTACTTTCATACATAAACGACCCAGTTTCAGGCTGTCATGCTCGGCAAATGTCGAAAACATTGAGCACCTGCTAGACATTCTATCTCAATGCCAGCTTCTTATATTTAATTGATTTCTGGGTTTGGGGATCGGCTGGTGTTTATTTTCGTCTGTATATCTCTCATAATTTACGTGTGTCCAGCGATTTACCAATCATCTATTGGTACTAAATTTGCGCTTGTCGTGGTGTGTGCGTGATGGAAATGCATGCAATCACTTATGATGGTGAATATTCTGTTAGACTCATCTCTCTAACACGCTTTATTCACACGAGTACGGTAAACGTGTCGATCGATACTCTTACTAGGCTACAGTTAACAAGAATGCGATCGTATACGCGCAAATTGCTAACCTCCGTGTCTTTCGTCATGATGCGCTTGTAGTTTAGCCCCGTCGAGGTCAATGAATTGTCGGCCTGCTGTGGCACGCTTGGAATTCGACTGGTGTGAACGGTTGCCAAAACTGCTGCCGCCAGCTATCAAAACAAAATGTGTGATTGGGTGTTGGTCTCAACAACAAATAAGCGATGTTTTTGTTCGGGCGGATAACAACACTGGGGTCGCACTGTATCAGATTGATTGCTTTGATTTATTGACTGTACGGATGAACGGTCTAACGCAGCGAGATTTATTTCACCAAGGCCTGAAGTTATTGCGGATTGTAGATAGAAATATTATCTAAAATTAGGGACCGGCTGCCGTATTGCGAGTACAGTTTAGGGTTTATGCAATCTAATTGTTAACCACTCACTACAAGTTGCGACCTTCAAGTGTCAACCACGATCAGCTCGGGAACCACTTTACCACTGTTTCAAGGCTCACTGAACCTAATCTTACTGTCTCCACCTGATGATGGCAAACAGCCAGAAACCGATAGTGGAGTGTAAGTAAGTGTTGGATGTGAGTAACACATTACTTTGGTCATCTATAAGCGCCTTGAGCGTTTGACCAAGAATCACTTTTGTGATTCTACGTTTGAACATCGATGTTCGTTGTACGAACCCTATGCAACAGTGGCTTCAAGTATAACCTTGTTTACCACCTATCTACTGTTTCAAGACTCACTGAACCTAATCTTGCTGTCTCCACCTGATGATGGCAAACAGCCAGAAACCGATAGTGGAGTGTAAGTGCGTTGGATGTGAGTAACACAGTACTATCTTGTGAGTGTTGTTTTGATTGTGCAACTAGTCGCGTTTCGTAGCTCTGTAGCATCCTATTGATTCTTAGAATTTCTTAGAATTATTCCTGATGATTCATTATAGGGAAACTTTTCGAAATTTCTTTAAAAAAAGTTTTCTCGCAGAATATTATGATTCATTGACGCGTTGGTTTTATGATGGTTACTTTTTCACATGTTCATATTTGTGGGACCACCACGGTTACGATGTGCAACTCTCAATTGAGATGCCCTTGCTCGAATCTCATTGTTGTTGCGCATATCCGAAGGCGTCCTCACTCTTGATTCCCCCTAAACCTTTCTCTAAAGTTAGTAAAGGCAATAGCTGAAAGAAACTGCCATTGTCCAGCACCGTTTGTCTAATACATTCAGTGGTAGAGCTAGAGTTAATTACTCGCCGCGTGGCAATAGCGGGGGAAGTCCGTGTTTGCTGCATATGTGATCTCGAGCTACACGTTACGTTATGTGTGAAATCACAAGCCTTGATCCATACAAAGTGCCGCACAGTCATGAACTGCGTGTGGGCTAAGATAAGGTCAGGTTGCGCCTTCCAAGACAGAAAGGTGTGAATGATTCCGGAGTGGTTTCGTCTGCAACTCAATGGCATTGACAAATCGATTGAGCACAGTGATAACTTCACGGTACAGACATACTGCACATTACGGATACGTCTAAAACATGCTAATTTTTGTGATATCCCAAAAGATCGTGGGTAGGTAGATAATCATGGTTATCTGCCTACTGGTTCATCACAAACACACAACAACACGCTTCGCGCTATTCTGAACTCGCATAACTCAGGCACTGTAACCCGTTTTCACCTGCTCTGATTTTTACAAACACGGTCGTTTCACGTACATTTTGCAGTTTGTGTATACTTTTGGTTATTGTGTAATCATGACCTCGAAGTTCATCCGGGAATGCCTGTGTAACGTTTGGCGTTGCTACTGTGATCTTTGCACTGTTTTGATGTAGGAAAACTTGAAATTGCAGCCTGAGACAGGATTAACGCATTAGCGAACAAAATGAAAAGTTATTCTTAAAGCTAGGAAACGCTGAAGACCTGTTACCTGGTGCAATATATTTGAACGCAGCAAAAGTGATCAACCCTCGATTTTAGAATGAAATGGATTACGATTTTCTTTCCAATTCATTTGCCGGTGATGAAAGCACGATTATTCTCTAACGGCAGTCTGCGAAGCGTGTGCAGAAGCGACGCTTACAAGGGTTAAACCTAATAACTAAAATAAAACAGAATTACTCTGAAAGTATAGATCTATTGTGCGTTGATATACTTTTACTTTTGTGTGACTATCTCCTCCTGAAGGATGAGTCGGCTTCAATGAAGATTCTTGAGAATTTAGGTACAAAGCGGCGCCCCCAGCACCACTCGGCGTTTGTTCGAGTCTGCTTCTCTAGCCTTTGCACAACCAATTGCGACCTGCAAGGCAGAAGGGAGTTGCCAGAAAGAGGTGGTGTGCACCAACTAACGGTCTACCAGACTCTGTACCAGATTTTTCCTCCGGGTTTTTTTTCCGAAGCCTTTCCCGCGATCGGGTATCCCGCAAGGCAGCGGAGGTTGAAAATCAGAGTTTTCTGTTTGATGAAATGCCCTCCCAGGCTAACGAGCTGGATCTGCCCGAAGCAAACTGGTTTTTAGGCGCCAGTCACTCCCCCTCGCCCCTTCTTCTGTTGGTAGAAGCAGTTCCGCCGGGCTCGGGGAGCCACTTGTGCAGGCCAGAAGTTGGACTTGGTTGTGAGAGGCTATTTGAGACGTGCGCCATATGGGAGCATTTTATAGACAGTGGGAGCTTATCCTCACTGCCACCCCCGGCTATGACAACCTTTGGAACTGCGTGGACATCATCAATATTGTGTCGAACTCAACGTACACTGGCGAAGTTTTCCGATTAGATTATCGTCACACTCTCCGGTACAGCGCAAGACTTGGAAACGCCACAACGCGACGACAGCCATCGTAAATTCGCAAGAATTCGGGTCATGAAATAATAGAATTGAATTGCAAATCACGGGAAGAGGACGAAGAACAGATTCAGCTATTGACCGATATGCGATTCGGCAAAGTCCATTTAGCGGGCCTGACATGGACAAGGCTCAATCAGAACTAATCGCTTGAGAATTAAGCTCAAAGTGACACCTGGAACGAACAAATCGATACATCCATTAAGGCTACGGGTTGCTCGTGGAAGGGTTAGGTGTATGTTTTAGTTTTTGTCATGAAGGGCATACACCCGTGACTAGTTGGCTTTCATATGTGCTGCGTGATTTGGAATTGAACCTACTCAACTATTGACTAATTGTCCCCAGGGGTAAATCGTGAAGCAATGGATATCTGAACCGGATGAATGACGTGAGTCGCGTAATCCTGAACCCGACTCCTCAAGTTGGATGTCCTATAAGGTAATAAACTTATTCGTCTGCAAGCGCAATATGGCCTCAATGCATTTGATCTCACCGTCTTGCTACAATAGAACTCTGTGCTTGATCGCGCCTGCTTCCTATCACGAGGTGTGATATATTCCGACTTTAATCACGCTATTCAGACAAATAATGCTACGTCCGGTGTAAGTTTGCAAACGGCAGGTGACCGTGAGATGTTGAAAAACAAAATGGACTCTGACATCGCACGAACTCGACGCGATAAGTGTTCAATTAAGCGTGCTGCAGACGTAGCGGACATTCTCAATTCCTTTCTGGATTGTATAGCCGCGTGAATAATAAAAACAACATAAGTTAGAGGTGTAGATTTGGGTGTCCGGTCACCTAATCGTCAGACAATTATTCTTCAGACACTTAATCCCTAGACACTTGGCACTAGACATTTGATCCCCAGGCATTTAACCCCCAAGATTGACGTTCTTAAAATCAATTGCATGACTCTCCTGCTAAATAAATTCATTTAAACGTATTCTGCATTCTTTAGAAGTTATCAAACTGGGGATTAAGTGACTGGAAATGAAGTGACTTAGGGGTTAAATGTCTGGGGATCAAATGTCTGGTGTCTAGTGATTAAGTGTCGGCGACTAAGTGTCTGACGATTAAGTGTAAGTAAACCGTAGATTTGTGGTCAATGTACGACAACTTATCTAGGTTTACCTATATATTCAAGGCACTGTCGTGAAATTGTATTTATATTCTTTCGTGGATCTTAACCATGGAAGTTTTGTAAGTCTTTCTGCGTCGATTAGGGAGTAACAACCGCTCACACAACGTACGCTGTGAAATACAGAATACCGTGTCTCTGAAAGGCTTGGTCGCTGTCATTATACACTCATTTAGCATCAGAAATCAGCCCCAATTCAATCGATGTCGGAAAGACTCTGCTCCATGTCTGCAAATTGAGCAAAGAGCAAGATCTTTCCACACCGTATGATTAAATTTGAGCGCTTCCTTCAAAAATGTCTTCGAACTATTCATGAACCAGATTTTCATGTTTCATACGATGTTTCGTTATATAAACATGAAGGGGTTGACGGGTACTCAACGCAGCCTCTCCCGTTCTTTTGTTGAGTGATTCGATATCCGATTGGAATGTGTCGAACAGCGCATGTTTCCTGTGCGTCATTTATCAGTTAAGAATTTCACATAGCCCTGTAACCTGAAACTGTGTAATCTACTCCACTGAGGTTTCTTCACTGTGATCAGCATTTATACTAAACCCCTATTTCGTGAAGCATGTCAAGCGTATGCGGATCCTGATCTTACTATCCCTACCTGATGAGTGCAAACAGCACGAAACCGGTCGTGGGGCGTGTGTGACGGAAATGAATATTTTGTCTTGTTTCTCATTTTAACCAGTTTGTCAGTTTTGTTTTGGTTTTGTTTTCTTCAGAGCAAACAAGGAACTTGGCCGGCCACACAGCTGATCCCAATTTCATACAAAAGATTGCTTTCGTCAGCCTGAATCATCATGCCGCGATCGAACGCTTGGATACAATTCGAGCATTCCACTTTGGCTCGCATTTCTTGGTCGAGGTGAGGAGATTCTATGCGTGATCAATGAAAGCAAACAGCAATCAGTATGGATTAGTGGAAGTCTTCCAGAATGATTATCGACAGGCTAGGGGATACTTAATCTTATTTTGAAGAATATTTCTGACACGTAACTAACGATAATGAACCTCTACCTTCGTTGAATGTGAGGTAGCAGTCTTGGCTACTTAGTTGCTGAAATATAGGTTAAAATTTATCACAGATTAGAAAATTCATTGATGCGTCTTCTCAATGTTTTTACAATGGATGACTGTGACATCTTGGTCCATATGACTGCTCAAAGGAGTATACCAAAGGACACTTACTAATACACCCAGTTCAAGAGTGTAGCAAGAAATTTATAAACAGAGATACCGTATATTTCTACATTTCAAGTTCACGTATTGATGGTTGGGGTCACTTTTTCGCCGTGCAAGCTATGTTTCTTTGAAATTCCCTAGATCGATATATGGTGGATTATTACTGTTATATACCAGAGTTTCATTGGAAAACCTTCGGTTTTTAACCACAAATCCATGAAATCGTGAACCACATTCGAGAAGTTCTTCTTCTAGATCGATAGCAGAAGGGAAGATATCCGGATATAAGCTCCTTGACGAGACGGATCATTAGTGATTACTGCCGAGAATGTAAACCTTGAGAGCAGAAGATCACCGTTACACCCCTCTTGGGCTCAACTGTGCATATAGGCTATTTGACGCGAATTTTAACAGCTATTTTAATACGAGGTTTGGAGAATGTTGTTTATATTTGCGACTACTCATCCGTGCCAAGCCCATCGAACTTTTCACAAAGTTGATCACGACAGTCCATACTGGAAGCACTGGACTCGAGTTTCGCTCTTATTTGAGCTCATCAGCAGTGCATATCCTCCGCTTCGGGTGGGACTCGAACCCCCGACCATCACCATTGTAGTCCCATGACTTAACGACCTGGGCTACCGTCCACCGTTTGACCGATCACAATTAAGCGTTTATGAACAGATCTCCGTGTCGAGTCTTCCCATCGGATACAGTGTAAGGTAATGCAGGGACGGGAGCTCGCTTGGCATCGAGTTCAAATAGTTCATCATCGGTGTCGGTATCGTGAACTCATTATTCAATCTAGTAATCTTAGCCTTTATCAACCTAAGTTCATATCTGTGAATCATTGACTCGCATACTAGAAAGCAGAACCAGAGGACCTATTCTCCGACTCAGTCGGGAGGAACGTTCGGCGAGCCATGAACACTGCGTATATTAATGCTTGAATTTTTCATCGGTAAATGTTGAAACATCACACTCACGTATATTTGAATGTGAATTGTATCTTATCATTAACAAAGTGTTATTATACAAAACCCCAGCATCATTTATTCAACGCCTGTGTTTCTACAATCTTTCGTATACCTGACGTTTATTGCGCGATAACTGTACCAGTTGGCATACGTTTCAGTCTACCCGATCTATAGCGAATCTCTCGATCCACTTGTGATTTCAGGTCGACATTGTCCTTCCAATGGGAATGCGTTTGAAAGAAGCCCATGATATTGGGGAAGGGTTGCAGAAAAAGCTAGAGAAAGTTGATGGGGTGGAACGGGCTTTCGTGCATTTGGACTATGAGTACACACACCACCCAGAGAGCGAGCACAAAATTGCCTGAATCGCGGGTTTGCCAACATTCCCACCGCAGAAAGAGCAAACCCTCGGACAAAATACCCATCACACACGCAGTCTGATCATTCCTGAATAATAAACCAGCCAGATTTACCATTGATGTATCCACATTTCGATGATTTTGTTCAGTGATTTGGTTTTTGTAAATTGTACATTTGAGGTGAATCATTTTTGCAATTTGTTTCAAAGTGATGAATGCATAATTTTTCATAAAATGATTTCTTGTTTTCCGAGGTTAACTTGTTTGGGATTTGAGATTAAGTGTTGTACCTCTGTGTTTATCACCTTGAAGGCAAACAGATGTTTGTCAATGGGATATGCAGGAACGCGACATTGATCGTGCCTTGTTGAAAATGTCAGTTTTCGAACGGGAACATCTAATGCGTAGAGAAAAGCGGTAGTGCATCAATCGACCATAGAGCTGCTCGACTTAGTACTTTACTGTGAGCGTTTTAGAAGATATTAAGAAGAAGAACAACAACAGCAAAGCTTTATTCGAAATTATCTGCCATTTTAGCCAAAAATGTTAGAATAAATAAATAATATCCAAACTAAGTACGAAATATGTTCGCAGGAAAAAATATCATCGAGATAAATTTTTACGGTAATTGTTCAATCAGAATGCAAAGGAATTTGAGTGCAATCGGTTAGAGCAGGTTTTGGGTAACGTTTCACTTCTGACACAGAAGCTTCGTCAGACCAAGGGTGATAGTCGGGACAGGAAACATGATTAAACAGTTGTCAACCC
>JACCGJ010008476.1:0-35699 GCA_013407085.1 Atriophallophorus winterbourni | reverse complement strand
TTATATATATATGAAGAAACTTTCTTTATTTCGAAAATTTATTTTCACTGTGACAATTATATCTTCAAACGCACCATTTCCTTCATAACTTTTTCTGTTATTTTCTCTTTTTTCAATCTCTGCTCCAGAATTAATCGCATCCTCTTCATTTGATTATTTCGATGCAATCTAGATGAAACTTTATTACTGTGTGACATTGCGCGAAAAAATTAACTTTCTTACCCTTGTAAATTTACCATCCTTTATTAAACGGAAAAATGTTTAAAAATTCCGCTTGAAAAGGTCATTTTACAATTTATTTATTTTGTACACATTGATAACCTGATCATGTTTTGCATGCCTTGGTTTACCAAGAATATACTATTATTATAATAAGGAATAGGTGTACTGACCTCTCACTTCGTGTGGCTGAGTTGTGCTTTCGGAGAACTGGCTGTCCGCGCTTGATGATGTGTCAATAAACATCAGCGAGCAGTATCTCGTCATTAGATGCAGTAGACCTGGCGATAGGAGAGGCGGTGGCGTTGCACTCCTTCTAGAGTATGGCTTGTACAATACGGGTACATCTCTAATCAGTGAAAACGCCCAAGTTCTTACGAGTATCCTGACTTGCTACAAGTCGGCCCTCGCAATTCCTTGTGTCTACGTCACTCTCATTGCAGCCCAGCAGGAGATTACAGGACGGAAAAGTAGCCGATACCGACCTGTTTAAGGCTACTGCCTTCTCAAGGTTCTCCAGTGGCGTTCAAATACGTGATAATTCTTTAAATGATCCGTCTAGCTCGTTTAATCTACTACCTGGTGCTCCTGCACTAAATGAGTTGTCCTCCATGGAATGCGAGATGTATGAAGCACTTATCCATGTTTGCGTCAACAAAGCTGAGGGACCAGATGGTATCCACTCGATTATGTTAAAGAATCTTGCCCCAGAGCTTACTTAACTTTTATACAAGCACTTCAATTCATGCTGTAACGTGGGAGTGGTTCCTAGTGAGTGAAAAGTAGCCATAATCGTACCAATACACAAGGGTGGTTGCAGGTCACCTCGTGGTAACTAAAGACTAGCATCGTCTCAAAAGTATTTGAAAACTGCTGCGTGACAAAATCTGTCAGCATCTATGTCGGTCTTCTCTACTGAGCGTAACTAAGCATGGATTTCTAAGGGGTGGCTCCTGCTTGAATAAACTTCTTAGTTTCCTTAATACTGCCACTAAAAGGATGAATGAAGGAAAGCCTGTCGGAGCCCTCTACTCAGATTTCAGCAAAGCTTTTGACTCCGTATATCACCGCCTTCTAGAGATTAATCTAGCAACACAAGGCATACGGGGTAGTCTACTTGATTGGATAAAAACCTTTCCTACAGGTAGGTCATTCCGAGTTAGTGTAGGATCTACGCTGTTGAATTAAACCGACTTGATCAGTGGTGTACTTCAAGGGTTGAAACTCGGTCCTCTTCTATTCCTGATGTTCATCGATGACTTAACCTCTGCATTGAAATGCCCACGATTCGTTGATGATGTTAAATTCATCGGATCAACGGATGAAGATACCTTGATGCACAACCTTGAACGGGTCATAAACTGGTGATACCAGTGGAACCTCCTACCGAATCTTAATTAGAGTCAACTCTTGGCTGCACTGGTTGATAAGATTTAAGTTCAGGTGTTAAGGATTTGGGAGTACTAGTTAGGACTGACTTCAAATGGGATGACCAATGCGCCGCTAGAGCTCAACGTGCACACAAAGTGCTGTTTCAGCTGAGATCCGTGTTATCCAGCAAAAGACCCGATGTATTCTTTCCTCTTTACAAGGCACTAGTTCGGCCACATCTAGAACATTGTGTCCAGGCGTTGTGCCCTTACTACAAGAAGGACATCGTTCTACTCAAAAGGGTACAGATTCTCGCAACTCGTATGAATAAGGGTTTGCGAGGATTTCCTTGCGCTGCACGACTAAAGTCCCTAGATCTTTTCTCACTTACGCTCCGTTGTTTGAGAGCCGACTTAATTGAAACCTTGAAGAACTTTAGTGGCGTATTCCTAAACAACTTATGTGTCTGACCTCCCGAGCTGGGTATCCACTGACATTCACTCAAAGGTGCTGAAAAGCAATGTAAACTAGACTCCCAGTTAAACTTTTTCATCCTCGGGGTGGTAAAATTCTGGAACCGGCTTCCATAAGAACTTATATCCTGCAGTTCGGTCGCGAGTTTTGATAACGGTTTGAACCTCACCTAGAGTAAGTATTTTTCTAAATACTCCAACTAATTGCTATGCAAGATTAAGTAGCTCGCCATTTCAGCGTTATCTGGTAAATGAAATAAATGCTGGAGTTCTGTTTTTATGCAAAACTCTTCTTTAGCTGACCTCTCACCGTACTGGTGAAGGGAAATTGCGTTTTTTTCCAGGATAATTCGTAACGAGGTGCTTCCTAAATACAACTCGGATAATCTCTTGGCTTCGCGATCGTCGAGGATATCCAATGCACAATAAGAAAAAACATGTTAGCAGTTCTGGTTGCTTCTCTGCGCCGTTCCACTAAAAAAAATTCTGGACGCTCGATTGGCTCGTTAGCCACTTCAAGAATCAAGAATCAAGATTTTATGGTGAAAAAAAGCTAATGCTTTACACGTACCATTGGATGACAACTATTGCAAAAAGAAAAATTTAATCAAAATCACATTGTTAATATTTTTTCTGGGTTCATGTTGCTTCAATACACCGGGCCAAATTCAGGGTTTTGTTTGACGTTCGCATCCGATTTCAATTTCAAAACATCAATTGTCGTTGCATTCACAACATCTTGCGGTAGCGTATTCTATAAAAATCAGATACGCACAGAGGAGAAATAGCGACGACAATCAAGTCTCGAGTGCGCTATTTCGAGGCAACACGAGTGACTGCGTGTATTTCGAGGGGAGTTTACTTTTATTAGTTCGCTAAGCGGATGGTTTTCGATCCGCAGTATCTTGTAAGCCAGAATCAGGTCGATCCTCATTCGTCTCCGTGTAAAATCACGCAAACCAAGGATGGCCATTCGCTCTTGATATGGGACCCGCTGCATCCCTTCAACTAACTTTGTAGCTTTGTGGTATATTTGATCCAGGATCTCGATGTCTTGACGCAACCACGGTGCCCAGGCTGGGATCAAATGATCCATCGTTGGATGGATGTAAGTATTTAAAATACGAGGAATTGTTTTGGATGAGAACCGTCCGAAAATTCTTCTCAGGATTCTTAATATACCACATGCCCGATTAAACACTTTTCTACAATGCATATTCGGTTTCAGGTTATTAGTAATCCAAATTCCGAGGTCCTTTTCAGTGGTGGTCCAATTTAGGATATCGTGGCCTAGATGGTATGCATATTCGCAGTTACGGCCAAGCTGTAACATATGACATTTACGTAGGCTGAAAGGCATTTGATTATCTAGAGACCAGCGATACAGAACATCCAAGTCGTTTCGCAGCATTAAGCAATCTTCATTAGATCGGATTTGCTTCCATATTTTAATGTCATCTGCAAAAAGAACGAGCTTGCATCGCACTATTTCAGTTATATCATTTATATATAAGAGGAGAAGAATAGGTCCGAGCGCTGAACCTTGAGGCACCCCGCTCGTGACATCGATACTTTTCGACAATACTCCGTCAACGCGAACTCGCACGTGCCGATCGGTCAGATAATCTGTTAGCCACGATAGTAAGTTACCTGTTATTCCATATCGCACTAGCTTTTGCAGAAGCAAGCTGTGGTCGACCTTGACAAAAGCCTTTGAAATATCAATATAACAAGCATGTACCGTATAGCCTTGATCAAGCGACATCATCCAATCATTTAGTGTGATCAGTAAATTCGAATGACAAGATCTGGTCCGGCGGAACCCGTGTTGTGCTGCTGAAAAAAGACCTCGTGCTTAAAGCTGACCCACAATACATTCAGATATAATGCGCTCCATAATTTTTAAAATACATGGTAGCATCGTTACAGGTCTGTAATTTGCTGCTTCAGAACGACTGCCACCTTTATAAATTGGTGTTACCACACCCCCTTTCCAAGCCAAAGGTACACAACCTTCACCAAGACTCTGGATGAAAACCGCAGCTAAGCTATTTGAAAGCTCTCTATAGCACACATGAAGAATCGCTGGGGTAATATTGTCCTCCTCGGGAGATTTCTTTGTATTCAATCGACGTGAGTGTCGCTCTACCACCAGTTGATCGATCACGGGCTCAGTTAGTGGTTCTACAGTGTTTGATAATTCATGATGCAATAATTGCTTTTTAGGGCAGTAGACTTGAGAGTAAAAGCACGCAAGCGCATCCGCCGTCTCTTGGACTGTGACAGTCAAGCCTTCTTCTGTCATGATCGGGAAAACACCTGGTTTAACTTTGGTTCTGTCATTCACAATTTTGTACAATAGTTTCGGATTCGCTTCCATTCGTTCCACCATATGTTGCTGGTACTGTTTTTTGTCCTGCCGAATTAGGGTGGTGACTCTGTTACGTATTCTGCAAAATTGTAACCAAGATGTAGGGGTGGCGTTATTGAAATGAGTAACCCAAGCACGCCTTTTCAATGAAATCCATTTTCTAGTTCTGCTGCGAACAGAGAAACGGAGGGTGTGGACATCTTTCCTCTGAATATATCGAGAGTTCGACTGGATTTGCATCTGAAGGTAGTTTATCAGAGAGTTATAATGTGTATTTGAGTCACTAGAATCAAGTTGAACATCATTCAGCTCACAAAGTGCTTCTTTGAGTCTCCAAAAGTCGACTCTACGGATGATTTTAGATTCGTCACTGTGTCTCGATGCACTGCAGACATAATCGAACACGAGCATCACATGGTCACTCCGTCCCAATGGAGCTTCATAGTGTACTAATTCAATAGCTGATTCGTTGGAAGTCAAAACTAGGTCCAAAACAGAGGGCCGGTCTGTCCCTCGCATTCGTGTGTGGTTGCAAACGTGATTGTACAGGGGGACTAGATCAAATACTTCTTGAAATTTGTGTTCCAGTGAGGTAATTGGGTGTTGATTTCTCGAGTATAGCTGCGGGAGGTTGAAATCCCCCATAATCAATATTTGAGCATGTGGCCGAGCGCTGATGCGCTGAAGTCTTTCAACTAACACATCATTATGATCGACGGTCGAAGTTGGTGAGCGATATATAACCCCAATTGTACAGCTCTCACCAGATTCCAGGTCAAGTGAACACCACAGCGTGTCTGTGAGTGAAAGATCAGTATCTGCAATGATATTAACATTGAAGCGCTTGTGATAATACAATGCAACGCCGCCTCCCGGGCCATCACGGTCATGACGAAAAAGTGTCATATTAGGGATTGAGAGTTCACTGTCCGTCATACTGGGCTGATACCAGGTTTCCGTCACAGCAATAAGGTCAGGGGACTGTTCTACACAGATATCAATGAGTTCTGCCAGCTTGTTGACTAAACATTGAGCATTAGTATATATACATTTGATCGATACGACTCGGTGTAGCGATGAATCGGGTGATATGAGGTAAGGGGTAGGACAATGTGATGCCAGATCTGGCTTAACAGTAAGTGCTCGTAACTTGTGGGCTAGTTATTGCGCTCCAACAGTTTGAATCAACATTTTGTTCCGTGTATGATGTACTCGGTCCGACTCGGTTTGAGCCGGACCCACTACGTTTTTTGATGTATTGATTGCTTCCGTTTCGGTGGGAACGCTGCCGTCTACCGCCCCCAGCCGCGAGTGTGTCTCACTCATGGTACTTGGTCTCGGTGGACAAAGTCTAATGTCTTTCGGTAAAGCACGTTTTGCTTTTTTCCATTCGGACTTGACAAATTCAGCCATGTCGCTAGTTAAAAAGGTAATCCTGAGAGGTTTCGGTCCGTCTCATTTATAGTTTATTGAAAAAGGCACCCGGAAAGTGTCAGTGATCACAACGTTAGAAATATTAAGCAAAGACGCAATGTAACGCCACTGCTTGAAGTCATGATCTGCTGTTTCCTGTCCCGATGCTTCAGTGGTATTTTCTGGTACCCCAAGTAGAACCATACTCCGCGATACCGTTTTTTCCTTAGTGTTTGAGGCACCCTTCCGTTCCCACCATGGCACATCAGGATATATCTGGCAATTTGAATTCGGATCCGTCTTTAGTCGGTACGAATTTAGCAGTATGTTTTCGATATCAGCCTCGCACTTCAGTGTGACTCTTAGTAACCGAGGTTGATCACTATGAGGTGAGGAGAAATGGCGAGTTAGACGAATCAATTTGTCAGGAGTAACATGCTCAATTTGCAATTGTTGACAAATTTGAGACCATATATCGAGGTCGTGTTTGTGTTTTCTATCTAACAAGCTCTCGCCGGACTCTTTAACATTCGTACATATTACGCTTAACGAATGAGAATGCTTGTCGCGTGTCCGGTCATTCTTCATAGAATGTGAGGCTTTTTGATTTAGGTTTAGTGTGCCAGGCTCAGATTGTGCAGCGGAGGTCGACCGCAAAAGCATTTCTCTGTATGATTTTTGTACCACCGGGGGCGTTTCAGTTGGTGCCGAATCGGTGCAGATAACATTAAGCGAACTATTTTTCGTGGCAGCTTTGGCCAAAGGAGCGTTCGACGTAGACGGTTTCTGCTTCAAGGCCTTTTTAAGTATCACTTCAGTGTCGCGTAATTTAACCTTTTTAGAAGCACTCTGTGGCGGTGAGGTCGAGCGTGTTCCATTATTCAATTCAACTGTTTTAGTCTTGATTATTGGTCGTAGAGTATTCTTTAAATTTGCAAGTTCCTCTTCTATTTTCAATAATCTATTCTCTATTGTATTAGTCTCGTTTCTAGCAGAGAATTGTGTACTCTTGGGATTACGATTCGCTATTGAATTTCTACAGTCAATACAGAAATAGCAAACGGATGGGAGTTTTTTATCATTCACGATCTTTACACACTCATCGGTCAAAGTCTCATCGCAGGCCACGTGCACATGTATATCACAAAAAATACATTTAACCAATGCACTATCATTGCTTACCGGGTACAGGCACTTGGCGCAGAGGTGAAGGTGGTTTGATGTCGCTGTCGGGGGAAAAACCGTCGTATGCACACCAGATCGATCGATTTTTTCGCGTGGGTGTTGGATCTCGTGACTCGACCACGCATTGTAGGCTGAATTGGGACGACCGGTTGAAGAATGGTCGTCCGTTCGACTGGTCGATTTAGCTGGGTTATAATTCTTGATTTGGTCATTTTGCGAATAAGCCGTGATAACTCGATAACCACACAGAATAGAGCACAGAATAGCGTATTAAAATGTGTAGTTCGATGTGATCTTTGCAATGAAAGCAAACACCGTACGATAGTTAACTGTGGGAGAAAGTTTGCACGCGTGAGCAAACCGAGATATTTACGTTGAAACGGTAACTTTGCTGTCAATCGACGGACCAGATCGAACCGTATAAATTGCGATAGCTCTCGTCAAAGTATAACAAAAAGTTTTCGAACGGTTAAAATCCGAGTTGATTTGGCGAAGAAACGGGCAAAAGTGTCAGAGCAACAAAAATACGACCGCACGCCAGTATGTCAGACAAACTGTTCTGTGCAACTGAACTGACCGAATACCATGCTTGTGAATTGGAATCACATCAGGCAGCCTTAAAATACTTAAAATTGATCCTCGCAGCAAGAATGTGGAACAAATACGAACCACTGTTTGTGCTAGTGTTGGCCAATTGTTATTTTTAATTTGGGGATCTTCGTTTGGACCATTAGATGTTTTCCTGTTAGATTTAGCGTGTACGTGTTCATTCTCATCATCAGTGAAGGATAAGTTCTCGAGTGAAGTAACGATTTACAACCTCATGATGACTGGCATGTGTAGAAGATCTATTTGGCGATCAAGCCTGAGAAGAGATTAGAAATGTTTTACAAAGGCCGAAGCCTATCCTAAATCCGAAACTATGTGGGGTCCGTCATTCTGCAGAAATTGTCAATCAAATCACGCGTTTCGCTTTTTGATTGGGCATGACTATAGAATAGCTTCGAGCTCTGCTTTATATAGCATGTCAACCGTGATTCCAAGACACGTTCAAACTTGGGTTGGTTTTCCACGGCTTCATTCCTGACTGTTTTGAAAATTGTATCGGACTGATTTGTCTGAGAAGCTTTGTAATTTTTCTACGCACACTTCCGGAATATAATCACCAGTCGCATCGCAGGTGTCCACAACTTTGGCTTGTCGCGTCGCTTGACATGCACCAACGGATCGAACCTATGTTGCAAGGTAAGCAAACAGTTGTGTATAAGCTACCGGTTCGTTGCTATATCGCCATCTGCATGCACAGCTAAGATCTTTTTAGATTCCCCAGAGATAACGGCCCAGTATACGCGTTCGATATTTCGCACACAGTTTAGGAGGAAATTCGCAAAATTCTAGTAATATTTGAATGCTGATCATAACTTTTTAACTTATTCCTAGTGAAGTGATAGATTTGACCTGTCGAACCATTTCTGCACTTGAAAAGTCTGTAAGATCAAGAGTGGAAGGTGAGCATCCCTAACGGAAACTTTTGGTCTGATTCACATGTTGGCTTTGCTCATTGTTTTTTTCTATTGATCTAGTTAATAGTACCGTTGTATACCCTAATCGCCATTCTGATTTTATCGAACTAAGAAACGGGTGCTCTGTGTGTCAACCAACGAATTTATTCTATATATTACTCAACTGGGGCTCGTTTCGTTCGAAGCAGTACTGAACTTTGAAGTACTCAATATGGATACATTCAATTTGAATCGTCACGCTATCGGAACGAGAATCGAACATGGACCTTTAAAACACTAATCTGTAATATTGTAACATTAGTGACGTATTTGTGTTGATGTTTTTTTATTTTTGTTGTTTTATATCAATTGACAATGCCTAATAAATCGAACCGTTTGAAACCACCGGAAAGGCAAGTTCACAGTGATGATAATTTCACTGTTTGTTACGCCTCACGTTGTTCCGTTCAAGGATTCGAAGATTTGTGGTTACAAAGTTAATACTAACAACACCACAGAATTACATTATGAATGAAATTGTGAAAAATTTAATAGTATAAAAGGAATAGTGAATATAAAATGTGAGGCTAACGTATGATGGTCTTTTACATGTGTAAGTCCAATTTTCCTTCAAGCACCGCCAGGCAAGGCGAGTCCACCACATGTTGGGGTAGGGATTTATAATAAATATAGCACATACGGCAAAAATATGGCGCCGACAATCAATACGTGAATATACGACGTATGGGATATGGTACGTCCGCGTGCAACTTTCCCATCACACACATCAAGCTAGTCTTGCGAATAGCAAATCATCGTTTTTCTAACGCGGTTTTCATTACTAATCTTAATTCAAAATAACGTCGTTGCGGAGGCAGTCAGTCTCTGACTTGGCTCAAAAAGATGTAGGCTTTGACTGTTGAACTAGCTGTGGTTGAAGCGACTGGTCTTCCAGTTTGGGGTCCAAAATTGAGAATTCGCAGTGGCTTCTTAGCCTTTGTGGTATGGCCAGGAATGGTGTTCATTGGCGGTCTTGTTGTAGACATTTTAGTGTGTTTCTTTAAGCTTGTCTTTTGTCAAATGAAGTGGCGAGGAAATCTTGTTTTGTTGCGTGACGATTAAAGCCGCAAGGAAGCTGTCATGCTCATGTCGCTCTACTCGTTCACTACATTTGCTTGAATGTATGTCTGATTCGAGGTGTAGGCCCCTCCTCCCAGTTTGTGTATGCCTAATCATTTGAACGTTCAACGGATTTTTAGGTTCCACCCTTCCTAAGCATTTATTTCTTGGTACCGGTGTAATGCTGTCAATGATGATTATGTTGATCAAGCGCTAATAATGTGGTTTTCGCCATTCGGGCAATTGAGGAGGTAGGTCACGCGTCCATGTTAACCAAAGGGAAGTATGGATGCTGGAGCCAATCGGAACATCAACTTTCAAATCACACGGAAAAATTATATTGAACATTGAAGATTGGGTTAAAGCCATTCTTTTCGTAGATTTCTCATATTATTCTTATCGGTTTCGAGCGACAAATCACGGAGTGCATTATAAAACGAAACGCTCCATGATTCCAGACTCATCCTGTCTATATCACGCGAATTGAATTCACAAAATATCATGTAATCTTTTTGAACCCTATATCCTCTCATATGCACGAGCACCTCAGGAAGGTATACATACTGTGTGCGATCGATAACACCAACCATAACAAACCCTCCTGTGGTTTTCACATTGCACCGCAAACTCTTCCACTACCAAAGGATCTGTGAGTATCGGTGGTCCTTTGAAAATCGGATAATGGACTTCTTAATAATAATAATAATATATATTCTTGGATACCCAAGGCATGCATACATGATCAGTTTATCAAAATTTGAACAGCAAAAGAAAATAGTACAGTGCAAGTGACCGAAGTGAGCGGGATTTTAAAACATTTTTTCCGTTCAATAAGACAAACGAATATAAAAAAATTTCAATGTCTAATAGAAATAAAATTTCATTTTAATTATGTCGAAATTAACGAATGGCAAGGATGCAAGAAACAAATGGAGAACAGAAATGGAAGGTAAATATGGAAAAAGTGGTGCGAATTGTAATGAAGTTGTCATAAAAATTGATAAATAAATTATATATGCATAAATTCATGTTTTTACGGAAATGTTGATTAAGAAGATTGAAAAGGGAACATAAATCCTTCGGAATAAGAAAATCTAATAAATTGTGGGGGGTGAGAGTGGGTGTGGCTAATAGCAGGGAGAAGCAGTAGGGTGCTGTGCTCCAATACTCTTGAAAAATTGTCGACGAATCGAAACAAAATTTGTTCACTAGCCGGATTTTCGTTATCTGCAGGAGAATGAAACGCATACGGAACAAATCTCGGGCGGATAGATTTCGAGCCAATTACAGTGATTGTTCGTTATTCGAAGGCACTGGAATATAATGGGAGATTTTCTCTCCACCAGCACGGTCAGAGGTCATCAAAGTAAAATAGTACATCATTTAGGAAATAAAAAATGAAAATTTTAAAACATAATGTTTTTTTGTTTTCCGTTTTCCTACGTTTTTTCCATTTTTTGGTAGATTTTTATTATTTTGCACGTTAAGATAAAAAATGAGACATTTCTATGCCTCATGAGAAATAAAAAACAGTTATATACATAATGGTGTACAGAAAATGTTAATGAAGGCAATGTTGAGATTAATTAGTGTAAAAGCGTTTCTAGGGTCCGGTAACCTGACACTTGAATGGCCAGTTATCCAGAGAATGTTATCTGACCTCATGATATACTAATATATGTAGATATATAAGCAGATAACGGTTAAGGATATGGTCATATAGTAAAAATGATTATAAAACGCACGGTTACGATGAAGATGTGTAACAACATATTTAGGGTCTGGTAACCTGACACTTGAATAACCAGTTATCCAGAGAATACCATAAGACATCATGATATACTAATATGTAAAGGAAGATGTGGAATTAGAAACCTGGGATCCCATGAGAGCATAGAATATTTAGAGAAGAGTTTATCTTAAGGATTTGGGATAGTGAGTAAAAGTAAGAGTTTCTACAAGCGTTTTAAATTTTCCTGTAGATGTGCACATACGGAAATGTAGAGGAAGAGAATTTCAAAGTTGTGCATATCTAATTAACAAGAAGTTACGTCCAACTTCAGCGCGAGGCAAAAAGATATTCAATAGCCTTGTTCGATTACGCAGATCATATTGAATATAATCGCGAAAGCGCATGTCAGACTGAAGCTTAACTCCCTCTTGAGTAATGATTCGGAAGAAAAGAAGCAGATTCAAACGAATTCTGCGTAGCCATAGTGGTTTGACACTCAGCAAATTACACCATGATACGGCAAAGGATTAGAATAGCCCAAAGTTATTTTGGTGAAAGTACGTTGAACTCTCTCTAACAGAAAAGAATCACGCCTCCCCATGTCGGAATATAAGATATTACAATAATCAAGAATTGGCAGAACCTTCATTTTATACAGTGCAATTTTACTTTCACGTAAGAGGAATTTATAGTTAATTAAACCAAAGTTTTGTCGTGCTCTCATGAGGAGATGTCTCGCTTGCTCATTAAAGTTCAGAGAAGAGGAATACCTAAATACGAGATCCCAACTTCTGCAAAGGGAGTTATGGTTGAGCCATTTAATGTTAGTGTGTTACACGGGATTAAGCAGCGTAATCCCATTAAGTGTGTCTTAGGAGCCGAAAATTCTAATCCCCATTGTGCGCCCCAGCTTGATAGAGATGCGAGATCAGTGTTAAGGGATATCAGAGTTTGTGGCATTTCAATGAGTAAAAATGATAGGACGACTTTTATGTCATCAGCGAAGATAAAGAGTTTAGAGTGGTTCACAACACTTTGCAGATAATTAACATAGATGAGAAAAAGAAGGGGCCTAGAACACCGCCCTGAATTACGCCATTTCAATCGGCCGATTGGGTGAAGTAACATCGTTAACGCTAACTGAAAAAGTGCGATCAGACAGAAAAGAATAAAACCAGCTTAATAAAGGCCCATGAATACCTAAATATGATAACTTCAAAAGGAGTAGCGTATGTGGAACCCGATCGAAAGCCTTGCTTATATCTAGGAATATGATGATCACTGATAATCCTTGGTCTAGTAAACTGGTTATGTGATCTAAATATTCTAACTGGCAAGTTGCACAAGATTTTAGGTTTAGGAAACCATGTTGGACTAGGGAGAATGCATTTGGGCCAAAATAGTCCAACAAAGATTTCTTAATTAACTTTTTAAATAACCTAGAGAGAATAGCAGTGTGATTGATAGGGCGATTATTCGTAACGAGGTTCGAATTACCAGGGATAATAACAAAGTGTTTCCAATGAGTTGTAAAGATTCCCGATTTGAGAGAAATATTAAAAAGATTTAATAAGATTATGGAAAACTCTTCACTGCTGTTGTGTAGGATGGCTGATATGAAACCTACACCATCGGGCTTGTAAGAAATTTTACTTCGACGGGAAATATCCTTTACTTCTTTTAAAGTCAAAGTAAAGGAGTCAATAGTATTTAAGGGAACGTCATTGTTTGCCGGTGGATGGTAAATGTTATTGATAGATGAGTTGCTGAAAAATAAAGAGAAAGCCTGACTTATTGTTGGCGGGTCAGTAGTGACTACATCCTTATTATTTTTTTGGTAAATAATTGAAGAAATGTCACGTTTTAAAGAGATACATCTATTCTACGTAAGACAATTCAAAGACTTAGTCTCTGAGTCACTGCTTAAAGCCTTTCTTTCTTGACGCTCTAGGAGGCGAATTTTAATACCTGGGAGAGAGTTACATAGCTCTTGGCGGCGTATAACAGAGAAGAAGCCAAACATATGATTCGCAGAAGGAGAGGACGAGCAATCTTTTTTCGAAAAGGGTTATTGGGTTATGTTTACTTCTCCTGATATGAGAGGTAGACGAACTCCGGAGGCATGCTAAGAGGTTATCATGGAAAATCGAAGAAATACGATTAAAGTCCGAATAAAGAAAAAATTCAGTCCAGTCGTTGTCTCTGAGAAGATTCGAAAACTTAGTCCAGTTGATATAAATTTTCTCATCATTGTGAATATATGCCGGCTTCCGAAAAAGGCGCAGAACGCAAGTGACCATATTGTGGTCGCAACCGGGCAGTGGAGCTAAAATTTCAACGTTGCTGGTATCAGTACCTAGAGTGAAGATCAAGTCTAAAATGCTGGACAGTCTTGTAGGCTTACTCACAGATTGTGTGAAACCTAAAAGATTAATCGTTTTAGCGAATGCTGAAAATCTATTCGAAATGTGGGGGTATTTCCAGCTGATGCATGGCATGTTGAAATCCCCAGCAATAATTTTATTGCTGAGAGGGGCAATGGATGCCTCAGTAAACACATTTATAAGCTTATCAATAGTGAGTGTGGAAGGAGATGGTGGGTTATAGATGCACCCTATGAGAGCATCAAGAGAGGGTATGGTGATCCAAATTGAGTCATCTAGATCTTCTAACATATGAGAACTGTATATTTCTGCCGGGAATTGTGTATTAACATAAGTATTAACATTAGGTAATAGATACTTTGGCGTCAGGAGAGGTAGTATGTATTCTCCGGAAGTTAGAGTTGTTATCGGAGTCCCTTATTGATAAATACTCGGACAACTGCTTATCCTCATTTTCATCGATGACTTGGCAGCATCGCTAAAGTGTCCTCGCTATATTTTTCAGGAATTTATTAAGTTTATCGGATCATTGAATGAACAGGAACTTCTTCAATCAGTTTTATCCTGAATGTCACCGGAGGATTTCATACCCTTATACAACACGGTCGTGATACCGCATGTGGGGTATATCGTTCAAGCATAGCAACCCTGTCAACACGGATGTGCAATCGTGAAGCACTAACTAACTGTGCTGTGCAGCTAACGCCGTGCTAAATTGATTTGCCGCCATTAGTTATCTGCATGCGAATATACGCTAGAGTCTCACCGGCATTGCTTTGTTCTTTCTCTTTTCTGTC
This sequence comes from Atriophallophorus winterbourni, assembly GCA_013407085.1. Classification (NCBI taxonomy): domain Eukaryota; kingdom Metazoa; phylum Platyhelminthes; class Trematoda; order Plagiorchiida; family Microphallidae; genus Atriophallophorus; species Atriophallophorus winterbourni. The sequence goes on along the minus strand of JACCGJ010008476.1, from coordinate 21,133 downwards.
TAGGCCTGGGCAACGGTACAGTACCTCAGCCCACCTGCAGTCCTTGACTGCAGGATTCTGTCTGGATTACGCTAGTGATTATTTTTAGAAAAACCTACTGCAAAATTTATGTTACCAAATTGTCCAGTGCATAGCCACTTCTATAACTGCGGAAAAATCAGGGACGATTACTGTATCTCGATCTCTTAATATTGAAAACGTAGCATCTACGAGAGTATCTGAATAAAACCTTCATTATCTTGGCGTATTTCAGTGATGTCCATCCAAATTGTATGCATGCTCTCCTGTCAAGTGTGAGTATTCGAGGTCACCCATTGAAACTAGCAAAGCGACATGTCAGAACCGATGTTCGTAAACATTTTTATCAAAATGGTAGTAAGTTAATGGAATTATTTTCTAAACATTTTGTGTTCCAGTTCAGTAAGCGTTTGGAGAAATGACTCGATTATTTATGGCGTGATTTATTTCCCTATTTCTATCCACAATTTAATAGTATTTGTTGTATTTGGAACGCGATAATGCACTTCATTACCCATTGGTAACGGAGGTTATCTTTGCATTACATATTCCTCTCATGGAAGATATAGCAAATTATTCAGTCTTATATTTTATATCATCTCAATTTGTTAACTTAGACATTATCGTTTCGTTTCAATAACTCATAACGCCATGTTGATTTATCGCTCACATTTCACCGATTTTTTGTTCGTTAACTCAGTGAACGATGTTCAACATTTTAAATACCGTTTGTACATAATCAACTCACTCATTAATTACAGTACACTCTTTGTCTACGTACGGTTTTCGTTCATCTGTGGTTTTCTTATAGTCAAAATTGTATGTGGATATAACTGAAATACACGCAGCCTCAGAATCCATTCCTCAATATCCGCAACAAATTGTTGATCCAGAACACGCATTCATTTTGATTCGCAAAATGAACCATAATACAAATAACGAAGACAAAAAGAAAAATGATTTTATGAATCAATTCACATTACCCGTCTTCAACAAGACTGATTCACCTCTATGGTTTGCACAAATCGAAGCTCTATTCGAATTATAACGTGTTCCAACGCAACGCACACGCTACAAACGCGTTGTTGAAATTCTCCCAAATTGATGATTTAATTTATGATCAACCTGCCACAGATCCTTATGATAAGCTCAAATCTGTGATTATCTATCGAATTGTGTCCACCGTGCGAAAACTGCTATCCATATTTCAACCCGTGGACCCCCGGTTTTCAGTAGACCACGCAGACTGGCGCCTAACAAACTTGAAGCTGCTAAACCAGAATTCGAGCATATGATGGAACTCTGAATAATGAGTCCATCGAATTCACCTTGGGCCACAACTCTTCACATGGTCGAAAAGAACAAACCGGACGTCTAGCTATTATCGTGCTTCAAACCGTGTAACGATTCCAGGTCGATATCCTATCACGCATATACATGACTTTGCACTGTCTCTTCAAGAAAAATCCGTGTTCTCGAAGTTTGATTTAGTGCGCGCATATCATCAAATTCTTGTAGCTGACGAAGGTATTCCCAAAACTGCCATCACCACTCCATTTGGTCTGTTTGAATTTCTTAAGATGCTGTTCGGCTTGCGCAATGCTGCACAAACATTCCAGAGATTCATGGACCATAATTTCCTCGGTCTATCTTTCGTCTATGTGTATATTGATGATGCCTTAGTCGCAAGTACATATCCCACTAAACATCGTGAACACCTTCTTGAAGTATTTCAACGTCTATCTCACTACGGCATTGTGGCTAATCCCGATTATTGTCTGTTTGGTGTGAGTTCTGTCGAAATTCTTGGACACCAAATTGATAGTTGTGGTATAAAACCGTTACTCCAAAAACTGTCAGCTATCCAAGATTATCCATGTTCAAGCTCCATCCGTCAAGTCAAACATATCTTGGGGTTGGTAAACTATAATAGACGCTTTATTCCATGATGTGCTATGATTTCACAACCATCGACTGACTTGTTGCGTGGGAAAAAACGTGAATTTAAAATGAATGGCGAAACCATCAAATCATTCGAACAACTCAAATATACACTAAACAAAGTCACTTCACTGACTTATCTATCAACGAACCCCAATGCTCGCTTGTCTCTCGCTACAGACGCATCACAAGAAGCAGTCGGCGTAGTGCTTCAACAAGTAGCAGATAATATCACCAAGCTACTCGCTTTCTTTTCTCGTCATCTTCAACCAGCTCAAACTCGATACAGTACGTTAGGTCGTGAATTACTGGCTATCTATTATGCGATACGACATGTCAGACATTTGCTTGAAGGCCGTGATTTCACAGTATGGACCGATCACAAGCCTTTAACATTTGCTCTTTCTGCACCATCGGATCGATGTTCGCCTCGAGAAATAATCAAATGGATTATATATCACAATTCACGAGCGACATTCGATATCTTTCCGGCTCGTCAAACACAGTTGCGGATACTTTCTCTCGGATTCAGTTAAGTGCTATCGATCTGCCTGGAATCGACTTTGAGCAATTAGCACGTTCGCAGCAAACTGACCCTGTAATAAACCGGTACATTACTTCATAATCAGGAAAAATCCGCCGTATTCCGATACGTAATTCCAATTCTTATCTAGTTTGTGACATGTCAACTGATAAAGCCCGTCCAATTGTCCCTTCAGATTTGAGACGTACATGTTTTATCACATCCCGGAGTAAAAGCTATTAAAAAGCTGATCATCTCTCGTTATCTTTGGTCTGACATGTATAAAGACATTCAACTGTGGACCAAGAGTTTCCTCCGATGTCAACAGAGCAAAGTCCAACATAACACAAACAGTTCCCCTGATAAACCCCATAAACATCGTGCCTCAAACTACCCGACCCTAACAGACGAACACGTTCAGGTCGTGAGGTACATTTTTGATGAAAGTTTGATGATTTTTTAACCTAATGCTTTTTTCGAGCGTCTTTTTCTTGTTCGACACTCTAGGATGGAAATTCGATAGAAATTTCTACAGTCTTATATTTTATATCATCTTAATTTGTTAACTTAGACATTATTGTTTCGTTTCGATAACTCATAACGCCATGTTGATTTATCACTCACATTTCACCAATTTTCTGTTCGTTAACTCAGTGAACGATGTTCAAATTTTTTAATACCGTTTGTACATAATCATCTCACTCATTAATTACAATACACTCGTTGTCTACTCACAGTGTTCGTTCTTCTGTGGTTGTCTTGGAGTCAAAATTGTATGTGGATATAACTGGAATACACGTAGCCTCAGAATCCATTCCTCAATATCCACTACAAAGAAAATATTCGTGACGATGTTGTTGTAAGTGGGGAAAGCTCTTCTGTGTCCTACCACCGAAAAAATCTGGATGCTTGATTAGCGACTCAGCTAAAATTCAACCTGTACAAACTAAACTGAACTTTCGTTCGTAAGCACTTCTTCATTAAAAGTTTTGTAAACCACTGCAATAGTCCATCTGATTCGGTTTTTGTGATTCAATTTATTCGTGGTTTAATATGGCGCTTAACTCAACGAGGTTTTTTTATTTTCTGAAAATTTATCTATAATTAAAATTTTGTCATACATTCCATGTTAGGCTCTCGAACACATATTTGTCAGATTTTTGTTTGAGTCTGCCGTATTAGACCGCTCGGCTCCTCAACTTATTTTCATTCTTATATCTGTCGATGCCTAGACAAGCTGCTTTTTGCGCATTTGCTTTTCAGTTCAGTTCAGTTTGCACAGGACAGTATGTGGCTAACAAGCCAATCGAGCGTCCAGAATTTCTTTCGGTGGAAAGCTGCAGAGAAGCACCCACCACTGCCAAAACGTTTATTCTTTTTGTCTATTTGAAATCTTCGCCGATCGCGAAGCCAAGAGATTATCCGGGTTGAACTTAGGAAGCACCGCGTTATAGCCGATGCTGGAAAAAGAAAAAGCAGTTTCTCTTCACCAGCACGGTGAGAGGTTAGCTGAAGTAGCATCGTGTATATTAAATAAAAAAACAGAGAACTCTAGCCCTCACTTTATTTACGGGATAACGCTAAAAGATGAAATACCTAAGCTTGTATAGCAATTAAGGAGAGTATTCAGGAAAAAAACTTACCCCAGTTGCGGTCCAAACCTGCTTAAAACTAGACACGGTACTGCAGGATATAAGTTCTTCTGGAAGAATGTTCCAGAAGTTAACAACCCTAAGGCTGAAAAAGTGTTTCCTGGAGTCTAGCCGACATCGTTTCTTAGCAATTTTAAGTGAGTGGCCCCGGGTGCCCAGCTCGGGGCTTAAGGTAAAGAAGTCGTTCATTTGCACGCCACTCAAACCCTTCAAGATCTTAAAGGTTTCTATTAAGTCACCTCTTAAACGACGGCGCCTAAGGGAGAAAAGATCGAGAGACATTAGGCGCACAGCGTACGTTTTCCCTCGCTGACGTTCAATCATGCGAGTTGTGAGGCGCTATACGCTTTCAAGTCGAAGGATGTCCTTTTTGCAGTGAGGACACCACGCCTGAACACAGTATTCGAGATGCGGCCGAACTAATGCTTTGTATAGTGGCAGGAATACATCGGGTCTTCTGCTCGATAGCACTGATTTCAGCCGAAAAGCACATTCTGTTTGCCCCATTTCTTTCTTCATATTGCTTCGCACTTTGGCTGGCTTCAGACTTGTGCGTCACCATGATGATGATAAAGCAACCTAACTGTATCTTATCCTACGTGCGGCCTAGGACTGTACGGCACGTTGTTTGGATCGCGTTTGTGATTTAACACATGCATAACTTGGTAGTTTAATTTTTACTTTTGCTTCCCGGAGTGATCTCATATTAGAAAGCATTCTGTAAGATATTGTGGTATGCCACCTAGATAAATCGGGACACGCGCTTAGCAACTCGGTCACAAACCCTACGTTGCAAACTGAGCTGATTGGAAGATACAAAGGAAAACTGGCGTCGCAACCCACGCCTTGTGGGACTTAGTCTGTCAAATTATTAATCTGAATGCATTTCCACTACACATCCCACTACCGGTTTCGTGCTGTTTGCACTCATCAGGTAGGGACAGTAAGATCAGGATCGGTTATTACTGACTATTTCGTAGACCACACTTGTGGTACAAAGACGTTTGCATTCACTCCGCAAGTTGGGAAAAACTTAATCTTGACCGCTCACATTGAAGGCATTGTATAAAGCGTCGTCCGCAAGCTGTAGAGGAGCAGATGAAGCTCTTGGCTGCTGAACGCAGATCACGCCGCCGGCGTGCAACTGACGCCCTACAACCGAGTTTTGACTATCGTTGCAAGCACTGCGGGAGAGATTGTTCCTCTCGAATCGGACTGTTTAGTCACCCAAAAGCTGTAGAACATAAACATTCACGCGATTGTGATGTACATCCATGGTCGACATCGACCGAAGGAGGCCAACAACATCAACATTCCATGAGTATGGGAACATCCTTTGCCGACAATATTTCCGCTCTCTGAGTGTGGATTTGATTTGCTGTTAAAAGGTCCAGCGAAGTACGACTAAGAAAGTGCCAGGCTTAAAGTCCATTCCTTAGACTGAGAGAGCTCAACACCCTAACATCATTTCTCATAGCATCCAGCGTGCGCGATACGACTTTTCGGTAATTCGTCGGATATTACAAGTGGCATAAGGTGACAAATTTCGCAACGGTGTCCCATTCATGGAAAGCCGAAAAACCTGCGACCATGATCATACCATCAGCATACCAAATCCAATGCTGACAGTCTACCGTAGCAGGCTTCTTATTTGGTGGTTACTGAAGCTTAGATTGCATGTCCCGTTTATACGCTATATTTATCCAACTCATACCCTCGATTGAAAAATGGAAATCCGGTATAATTTCCTCTAACAGGAGCTTGTAATGATACAAACATAAGTATTACAAATCGCTGAATAAAGCAAGCATCGTAGGAAATGGAAATGCAATTGAAAAGAAAATGAAATTACAAGTTGCTACAAGCTGAACAACGTTTTCCAGAAAAATTCAATACCCACTCGACGATAATATCCGTGCGCCATCAAACATACGATTATAGATGTAAAGCACTTAAATTACATACCTTGATAACCCGTCGTATGCGATTTGATCTAATCACGGTGTTTCCGATAAATTGTCTTGAACATGTACTTAGTTTGCACTTCTTTTTCGAAATCAAAAAAGCGCAACCCGAGGACATCGATACATTCTACTGCGTTCGAGATTTGACACTGTATGTGCTTCGAGAATCGCGTCATCAAACTTTGGAACTCACTTTCGTACAATTTTGTGCACCACAATTTGTTGAGAGATTTTACAACTAATTTGGACGAAAACTACGGTAACCTATGTTTTGGGGAAAAACTTATGAAAAGCTGCGCTGATTACGTTTAGTTGCATAAAAATCCGACAAGACTATGTGAAAATTTTATTCAATCATTTCTAATCAATGATTTTGATTCGACCACGACGTTTCGCGCTCTCAATTAGGGTTGTTAAAGTGTGGATCGCGCCTTTAGATTAGTTAATCGTAGCGAACTCTGTAATTCAGTTCAAGCAGCTGGTGTACTAGTGCAAAATCTTGCACGAATCGTGATATATAACCTGTAGTGGGTCGACATAGTAACATTGACAGCGTTTGGCTTTCCAGGGTCTTGCAGTGAGCCCAATTTGCCTTTTAATTACGCATCGATGAATTTCAGTGGTCTTTAGACAGGTATGTCATCAACGCGGGTCACAGATAGTTAACATATCCTTAAGTGGGTGTGGACCTTTGATTCGGAGCTCTGGAAAAGCGAAAAACTGTGAAAGAACCAATGTAGTGCTGAACAAAATTCAATTGACATAGTCAGAGAACTTACCATTCCACCAGCTTGTGGATGGAGGTAGGAGCTATGTGCCGTAAAAATTGGAAGGTAGTGTTGATGAGGCGTACTTTTTGGTACTATGAGATATTTTAGGTGGTTATCGAGGAGCCTTTTGAATGCTACAAAACAATCTGCTTTAAAATGTGTGGATAGAAAAGTCTTCAACTGATGGCAACCTCTGACAGAGAGAATTCAATGAGAATTTCTAGCTCGGCTCTGTCGACTCAACAAAATGAGATCATATCGAAGGTCAACATCATCATAATGGATAGCAAGTGCCGTGTGTTTGACTGCCATACAACAATCACATGTTTCAAACCCTTAAAATATGGAAAAGTTTGAGACCTAACAGCTACCGAGCCTGTACGAGGTTAGGGAAAGGCACACGGATTCGTCACCTACACCTCAAATGAAATATGTATTTAATCAAAAGTTGTGAACAAATGACAGCTTCTTTGCGGTTAACTTTCCCGCATCATAGCGAGATTTCCTCGCCACTTTACTTGACAACGTATGAGATTTATCAAACGCCCCAAGAAGATGTCTACAACACGATCGCCAGTGAACACGATTTCGAGCCATATCTCTAAAGGTAAGAAGCTTCTGTGGATTCTTATCTCTTACTTACTTTACTTTTGTGCGGCTGGCTCCATGGGTGGATTAGCCGGCTTCATTGATGTCTCGGATCGCACCAGCCCACGCACGTCGATCGGAGGCGAGATCGTTGCAGATCGTGATTCAGTCTCGTTCCCACCTGCGAACTCCGTAGAAGGTACGCAGACCAAGGGTGTCTACATCCTCTTTTACAGTTGACAGCTAGGTTTTCACTTGACCACCTTGCCGCCGACGCCAGGTGCGAACGGGTTTGGGGTCGAGGACGAGTTTTGGAAGTGCTGTGTCTGTCTTTCGGAGGACGTGGCCAAACCATTGCAGCCTTCGCCGTTGTATGTGAGCGGAAAGTGGAGATAGTCCGCTGCAACGCTCTCGTACGGCTGCGTTAGATACTCGGTCAGTATATCGGATGCCCAAGATTACCCTGAGGCACCAGTGGTCGAACACTTCTAATGTGCGTACATCCTGTGACCTTAAAGGCCATGTCTCGCATCCGTAAAGCAGTACAGGGGGGATCGCTGCTCGATAAACACGCGTCTTAGTCTTTAGGCTGATCCCGGCTTGCGCCAAAGGGTGCCCTTCAACTGCAAAAACGCATTACGAGCACGATCGACCCTTAACTTCACTTCATCTTTCGCCTGACAATTGGGCAATATACTTAAGCCGAGGTATTTGAAGACTGGAACGTATTCAATCGGACAACCCTTGACGCGAAGTGGCTGGATGCCTGGTGTGTCGGTATAAAAAATGCCTTGGTTTTAGCCGCATTTATCTCAAGACCGACTTTCGCGGCAGTGGCACTAATGCGGTCTTATCTCTTGGACCCCAACCTGAAGGATGAATCGCCCAAACTACCGCTAGTTTAACAGTCAAAGCCTTCATCAACCCCAACAACGACACTATTCCAATTGATGAGTGACAATCAAAACCGCGTTAGGAAAACGATGACTTCCCATTCGCAATATGTGGCCAAATAAGCGAAGTCTACGCACGTTGACTTGTTTTTCGATATCTACGTCGCTATCAAAGATTCGAATACAGATAGTTGCGTTACGTATCTGATGGTGCGGACACCATCTATTCAACTTCGCGATCGATTGGACAATGAAGCAGGCGCTTTCAGATTACGCCGGTGTGATACTGAGTCCGAGCGTTTCGATTGCCGATTTTGAGTATGCCGACGACATCGTAATCTTGGGGGATGATCCTGAAACGCTTCAGACGACCCTGGAACGCCTCAGCTCATTTGCTTCTATGCTGGGGCTACGAATCAACAGGCGCAAAACTAAGTATTTTACCACCGCCACTGGACCTCATCTGCCTCTCAAGATTGGTGGCGAGAACTTGGAGATGGTGAACACTTTTCGTTACCTTGGCAGTTAAGCATTCGGTACGTGCTACCGGTGTATTGCTGTCTTTGATGATGATGACCTTGGTTCGTGCGTGCTACCGTCAGGCCAAGCCAGGGATGAGATACCGCCCTGGATCGGCTCTTGCCGAAATTACCCTCCACGGGTTGCCGCTGGGTGGGCTCGGTTTCTCCGAGCTCAGCGAAAGGTTCGCGGTGGTGTTTGTTCTGAGGGTGTGGTGGGTTTTCGCCTGGGCAAAGCGTTCTCCCTAGAAAAAAGCCACAAAAAATCCAATGATGACATCACGACGCAGCGGATGTGACTCGCCACTCCAAAAGTCACTGCCCCTTGTCCTATCCAAGGACATTGTATGGTGCACAGGCAAAAACTGAAGTCACCAACATATCAACGGGGTTATCGGGCTCCGAACTGGAAATTCCCAGAAAAGGGCGTATGAACCGCTTCGTCGGTCACCGGCCACCGATAGGTGCGAACCTCTCTCGCTCCACTGCCTTGTGGGTAAAGGCTCGGGGTGGGACCCCCTAAACGAACTCTCCCCTACTTCGGTGTAGGCAACCGGGTAGTATCATGCCTACGTTCAACGATGCCGATGACAACGCTTTGTACCCCCCTTTTCGCTTTGTACATCTCATTGTTTATGTTGAACGGCACTATATCTGTATCAGATTGTGCAAATATATATATATAATATATAATATATAATAGATATATATATATATATATTATATATATATATATATTAGATATATATATATATATATATATATATATATATGATATATATATATTATATATATTATATATATTATATATATATATATACAAGCTGCGCGCACGGCGTTTTCGCGACTACGTTGGGTTCTATTTAGCCGTAGAGAAATCAGCCAGACGTACAAAGCTGCGCGTCTACAGAGCGGCGATTCGCCCAGTTCTCACTTATGGATGCGAGACGTGGCCTGTGCGGGTGGAGGATATGCGGAAACTAGAGGTTTTCGACCACTGGTGTCTCCGACGCATCCTCAATGTTCGATGGGATGAGCGGGTAACGAATGACGAGGTTCGCCACCGTTGTTTTGATATCCCTCGCCTGAGTTCGATATTGCGGCAACACCGACTGAGATGGTTTGGCCACATCCTGAGACGCTCGGACGCTGAACTAACCAGGATGACACTATCGCCGACACCCTGCGCAGAATGGCGTTGTCGTAGCGGAGGACAAGTGAAGACTTGGCTCGCCACCGTGAGATCGGACGTGGAGCTGCTTGGCCTACGATCGGTTTACGGATGGCGCACGTGGGACCGGACCTGGCTTACAATCTGCGCGGATCTCACTTCTAACCGCCCAGCGTGTGCGGCTGTAATCCGTCATGTCAATGAAGCCGACTCATCCTCCAGGAGGAGATAGTCGCACTAAAGTAAAGTAAAGTAAGACCTCTTATTTCTTTTCTCAGAGTACATGTTTAACATCCCTAAAATATATCTGCGCGAAGGACACTACGCCTAACACAATTATTCACGCTCTCAACAAGAATTGTTAACTTGTGGAATGCGCATCCGGAAGAGGTTATTGTAACAAGATCTGAAAACCAATTCAAGCAACTAGTAGATACGGTACTGCCTGTAATCACGGCGAAGCTGTACAACACGGGACAGGATTTTTTCAACTGAGGTTCTCCTGGACTATGTTGCTGATATCAATATATTTGGCTTACAAGGGCTTGACCCTCTGTCGTCTATCAAGAAGAAGAAGAAGAACAGTAGCCTTAAATTATCTGATCTTGAGCTTCAGAGAAGCCTCTAACGCCCAAGTTACGAAACGCTATCGTATATCTGAAAGTTTAAACTGAAATCAGCCTATGTAAACATTTGTAGCATCAATATCTTGTAACAGAACTTTACACTTGGAAGTTGCAAAGCGCATACCGAACGATGGCATTAAACTACATATTCATATCGGCATTTGCACTAATCAATTTTTAGCCGTTGCCAAGTATCACCGAATCTTCTCCAATTTGAATCATGATGATTCATGAATCAAGTCACAAAATCTCATGAAATGAAACTGCCAAAACAAACTACTTTTTGCGAATTTGCCTTGGCGTAATTCGCTTGCCTGCTTTCTTTTTATTATTTGATTGCTTATCTGCTTTTCCTGCTTCATGTTGCTTGGCGGTTGTTCTGGCTCCAGACTTGAGCTTGATGATGATGATGAGTCGTATATAAGATCAAAATAAATAAATTTAACAAAACTAATTCGACAAATATTTTTGTGAATTTTCAACTCTATGTGATTTATATGAATGTTTCTGGATAATTGTGACTTTGTTATGCACTTCATTTCGATTTACAGCTTCTTTAAATCCACCCGCTGGTTAAACACATCTTTGCTTCGTTTGGTTTTGTCGGATTCCCAAAATGGTATATTATTACAAATGTGAACTTGTTGAACCTGCGTATACGCTTTACATGGGAGCTGACAAAATCGAGAATGATGAGTTGATTCGTTGGGGTTGGCCAGAGGATGTTTGGTTTCACGTGGATAATTTATCTTCCGCACATGTTTATTTGCGTTTACGCGAGGGTGAAACACTAGATGATGTCCCGAATGCAGTGCTGCAGGATTGCGCTCAGTTGTGCAAAGAAAATAGTATACAAGTATGTTCAGATTATTAGATACCGTCTTCTGCTCCTATCTTCACTGTTATGCATCTAAACTGATCATGTTGAAATTCGATGGTTTGCCACAGCGTTTGTTGACAACGAATTCACTGTTGTACAATCGCGCTGCACTCCTCTACTGTGCAGGTGATACCGTGCTAAATTGATTTCCCATGTATACCGAGCTGAGGAGCAAACACGCTTGTGTCTCACTGCTATTTTCTCTTTCTATATTTGCCTAGGCTTTGGCAGCCTAATCATACTTGGAATCTCACCCATGTCCAACACGTAGATATCTGGTTTGCAACTATATCTAGTAAGGTTTCCAGCCAACTAGTAGTGGAGCGTTTGGACCCCACCCTGGCAGACGAATATGCCCAACTGAGCCTAGCGCTACGGTGAGTCTCTTCATCCCAACGCGCCACGTCATGGATTGGACATCCGGTCGTTTCTCCCAGCTTCTGTCAGGCTCTGTGAATAAACGCGTTATGGTAAACGGTGAGGAGGCATTCTTAAAACGTGTCTAGGCCTGGGCAATTTGACAGTATCTAAACCCACGTGCAGTCTCTGACTGCGGCACTTTTCTTGGATCAGGCTTGTGCTTTCATACATACATACTTGCAGACATCTATATTTGTAGCGCTGACATCGAATGCGAGCAATCCTACGCAGGCAACAGTTGTCAAAAACAGCAAGCCGACTGACATCTTCTGCTCGGATAGACCAGGTTTCGCAGCCATAAAATAGTGTAGCACGCACCACTGCATTGTACACTCGGCCTTTAATATGGAGAGAAACATCGCGTCGACGCCACAAGTGGTGAAGGTTAGCAAACTCTACACCCGCTTCGCGAACATGATGTATGATGAAAGCACAAGCCGGATCCAGGCAAAGTGCCGCACAGTCAGAGACTGCACGTGGGCTGAGGTTGCTTTGCGAACACGTTGTGAGATCTCGTCCTCGACACATGCACCAGCATAGACACAATTACCAAGTTAAACAAAGCTGTCGACCAATTCAAGATTGACATCGCCCACAGGTTTGGAAGAGAGCCGCTCCAGTCCTTGGTATGTGTTTTACACTTGTTAGGCGAAAAACACATGTCATACCTTGAAGCTTCAATTGCCAGGCTTGTTGCCTTATATGAGGGTAATGCCCCAGAAGTGCGATGTTATCCACATACTCTAGATCGGTAGCTCTCTTACCAGACCAGCTAAAGCTTTCCTTAGGATATCGTCAATTGCGAAAAGGAACGGTGAGATAGGGCAGCCCCACCGCACCCCGCTTGAGATATTGAACGGGACTACAACTGTCCGTACACTCGAACCCTACCGAAGTTTGGCAATATAATGCTTTCAAGATGCAAACATACTTCTCGGGCACTCCATGTCTCAACAGACAGTTCCAACGACTTTCGCGATCGATTGAATGAAATGCCGCTCGGGTGTCAAGGAATACCAAAATAGTTGGCATACGAAATGCGTGGCATTGCTCCAGTAACTGACGGTGTGAAAATTTGATCTATGCACTCTCGACCAGATGCGCAATGGTGTATCATTTTATATTACTAAGATGGTTCCGTGTGCAAAAAATCGTAGTGCAAGCTGACATCAATCACATGGACACTCCAGGAAATTCTTGTGAGTTTCACTCTCGTTTGTAGCCACCTTCATTTTAAATTTCTATCACCTGTTTATTTCAGTGCAGTATTTCTGTGCTGTGCGGCTAATATGTTGCTAAATTGATTGGCCAACGGTAGTGAGCTGTATGCTGAAACACGCTGGAGTCCCACTACAATTTCTATTTCCCCCTCATATCTGCCTAGACCTGGGCAACCTGACAGTATCTTAGCCCACGTGCAGTCTTTGACTGTGCGGCACTTTGTCTGGATCATGCTTGTGCTCTCATACATACATACTAAGATATACAGTGCCCGATCGATTCTCTACCGGTAATGGGTTATTCCCGGAAACAAGCTTGTATCATTTTCATACAAATGTCCTTATTTTCATTAGCAATTTAGTGGCATATGTGCGGCTGTGCAGTTTTCCTATCAGTCTTCAAGAATTTCGTTATCTGCATCAGACTATGTTCTTCAAGTTTCGAGATCGGTGACGTTGACAGTTTAATTTATTTGACGTTTTGGGCAAGCCAGACTAGCTCTGTTCGTCTCTAGTTTGAAGTCCTCGCCAACACAATCACTCCAATTTTTCTGTTGGATTTCGTTTATAGCCTTGCTGTACGGGTGTGCAATTGTGCAGTACTCCTGTGGTGTGCAGCTAAACCGTGCCAAATCGATTCGCCACGTGTATTGAGCTGTATGTGAAAACATGGTGGAGTCTCACTGCAATTGCTATTTTCATTCTCATATCTGTCTAGGCCTGGGCAACCTGAGAGTATGTTAGCCCACATGCAGTCTATGACTGTGCGGCACTTTGCCTGGATCAGGCTTGTGCTTTCATACCATACTGTATCCACCTGATGACGGCAAACAGTCAAAAACCGGTTATTGTGTGTAAGGGATGAAGGTATGAGCATCACAATATAAGAAATAATTGTTTAACCGTTTTATTATTTTGAATGCCTTAATGGGTGTTAGCAGATTCCGTTTATTTATTCGTGTTTTAAAACAACTTGTGCTTCCCCCGGATGCTGACTATTTTCTTATTTTGTCTAGGGATGCAAATTGAACAATGTGACAGTGGTCTACACCATGTGGGAGAACTTGAAAAAGACCGGTGACATGGCCCAGGGACAAGTTGGATTCCATAACCCCAAAGTGGTCAGAAAAATCGTTGTGGAAAAGCGTATCGGGGAAGTGATCAAACGATTGGAAAAAACGAAAGAAACCAAGACGAACGTGGATCTCCGATCGGAACGCGAGGAGCGGGATCAACGGATACGATCACGAGAGAAGGCCGCGCAGGCTGAGCGCAAGCGAGCCGAACGGGAAGCACAAAGGATCCGTGAAGCCGAAGCAGAACGACGCTCGTACGACCGGTTGTTTGTTGAGAGTAAAATGCGGACCAACGAGGAAGGTTGTGATTCGGATGAGTTCATGTGATCAACTGTTTGGCTAATGTGTTATGGTGATTTACAATTTATTAAATTACTTGATAATAATCTTTACGGCTTGTTTCTTTCGATTAACAGGAAGACACAGTTCAACTTGTTATCCTCATTGCATCTAGTTTTGGTTTAGGTGGCTTTATCAAAGACAGCAAGATTATACTTAATTATGAGGTTATTGTGTACAATCTCGTCCGGCTTCTAAAAATGTAGTGCATTCTGTAAAACGGGAACACAGACAAAATGAGTTTTCTGACGTATCGTCTCGCATTTGCGCTTAAAACGTTACAATTAACCCCTTGTCCTATTGCGTTTCGTGTAATTGTTGTCAATGATGCGAGAAGAAGCCTGCCCAACCAATCTTCTCCGAGCCGATTTAGGGATGGCAACCTCATTTGAGAGCACCGTAACTGCGACTGCTGGCTGTGGACTGAACAATATTTGACAAACTTTTCAGACCTACAGGCTACAACAGATTGCGCAACCAGGGAAACGTTGTATCGAACTAAGATTGGGGGATGATGGTTGGCATATAAACATTTTAGCTTCAATAAAAAGCCGTAGTAATTTACTTTACTTTACTCCAGCCAGTTTACACTGCCTTGATAGACGCCGCATTCGGAGTTAGGTTACGACCCTATCAATGGATGTTCTCAACTGACTCGTAGATTATATTGCATATGAAATATCTCATAATTATAAGTACCAGCCTGCGCACCAACAAATCGTCAGTTATAAGATGTGCGAGTTCTAACAGATGAGAACCGATATCGATTAAATAATCTCGTTAATGAGTAAACGCTCAGAGTTGAAATGGATGTGTGAATCAGGGCAATTTCCCTCAACACTACTGGATGTTCAAAATAAAGACAACCATCGGGAAGCTAATCCTGCCCTAGGTGACCCTTTACGATTCCAGCATTAATCGGATACCTTCCCGACATCGTGAACAGAAATCTTTACTCGGAACCCGGGTGATGCAACGAGAAAGTTCCATCTGCCAAAACTTACAAAACCTTTTCATTCAATGTTAAAATACATAATCACGAAGTGATTCCATGGCGCTTATGGATGACCAAAGGAATGTGTTGCTCACATCTCCCGCACTTACATACCGCAAACGGTTTCTGGCTGTCTGCCGTCATCAAGTGTAGACAGCAAGATCAGGTTCAGTGGGACTTGCTGTTTATTACAAAAAACATGGTATATAATCCTGAAATATCAACGAAATAAATGTTTCCTCAATTGTTCAATGAATTATCGCTGATATAGTGAAATTCCAGATGTCAAAATGATGTCTTGATCCTGAAGTAGAAAAACTTTGAAATTGGTTTCAGAGTAATGTATTCTGGTGCTCACATCCCCATTCCTTACACACCACTACCGGTTTCTGGCTGTTTGCCGTTTGTGATTCTGTATTCGAACATCGTGGTTCTTTGTAAGAACCCTACATAACAGTGGCATACAAGTTTAACTTTGGTTTCAGAGTAATTTTTAAGATACTTTCGTAACGCGTACAATGAGAGCCTACCTTGCTTAGTCAGTATAGAATTAACATGATGAATCTAGTTTGCGTTAAGAGAAATTGTGACGACAAGATAACTGTCAAGTTTCTATCTATTAAGGTATGTAGATTTAATTCCAGAAAGCTTGAGATTGCCTCACACCTGTCGATGTATCTTTCAAGATTTAAAAATTATCGAATCTTATTACAACATCTAGTACCTCATGGCACTTCATGACAATCGTTGGTTAAGCAATATCAGCGAGTCTCGAGTATCGCAAAGAGAATACAGTGTTCGACATGCTCTCATTCAACGGCGATATAATTGAGCTGATCATTCGTTTCTGCTTTATCGATATGTCAATATGCGTTTCGTATCTGGCAAAAAGAGATTGTAGGCCATGTTACGCTTAAAACACTCCACGTCCGAACTAACTAGTACAGAGCAACGCATAATCAGCTCTACAGTATATGCCTAGTTTTGAGTGGCCAATAATGCATGCATATGCCTGGCGCAACTAGCTGATGATGTATGATGTATCAAATCACGAGACTGAAGACAGGCAATGTGAGACGCAGCCATAGTTTACACGTGGGCTAAAATATTATATGGTTGCCCAGGCTTAGACAGACTGGTGACCTTAACATCTAGCGGCATACATCGGTACATCGACGCTATTCTTTATTTAAAACAGTATAAGTATGATCAACACGTCGATAGTGCTAGCGAGATGGGGATTACTTGCACACCGAATCAGAAGATCAACTAAAAAACACTGCTCAATAACGATCATTTATTTGTTTGTACACGCGAGGCTATTCTCTTGACTTTTTCGAGCGCTTGCCAGCTGAACCGACAGCAGTACCCGACTCTTTGTGTCGCTCAAATCCACGCTTGCGACTTCCAGTAAGTGCCGTACGCAGTGAGGAGCCGGGTCGAAGTTGTTCCAGCTTTTCCAACTTTCCCACATGTACCCGACCAACCTTGCTACCGAATACGTCTATTTCGCGGTTTTTGAACTTTTTCTCACCAAGTTTGGAGTCTGGAGGTACCCGGTGCGCTCGCTTCCATTTTTCCTATAAGTAAAAGGTATATATTGTTCATTTGTGAGAGGAATAAAAACAACAAAATGACAGCTATCTATGTGGTCCATAGCAAAACTACGATGTGGCGTGGTCGTTTTGCCATATTAAGGTCTATCGATGTTGCAAAAACTACAAGAGTCTGGAGCACTAAGTAACCAGCTACTGAGGGTGGAATGATACTATAGTGGGCAAATAATGATTTATGGAGCTAGACAGCGCCGCACAGACTGTAAGTAGGTTGAGATGTGGTCAGACCTGGGCAGGTTTACTAAAACGATCAGGGAAGTGGGGCTGCAGCCCGTTTGCAGGTGCCGCTAATTAAACACGGTTATCTGTACACTAAATAAACACAAATGGAAAATAAACTTATGCAAATTCTTTGGGATTCATGACACGAGATATTTAATCTTAATGACAATAGATGCTGAACTACTCCACTGAGTAAGTAAACGGCCAAATAACCCTTGATATTACATCACCACCGCATCAAAAGTTGTGTTCTATATGTGAGACTGAAGTTACCCCATAACTGCCATACTTATTAACCTAAACGTGTATACGAAACTGCGTTCTGACTCTCCGCAAAATATGGTATGAAAGCACAAGCTTGATCCAAGCAATGTGCCGTACAGTCAGAGACTGCAAAAATAAGCCGGACTTGAGCTGTTTGGGGGGTTGCTACTAAACCGGATATCCACCAAACGTCATCTGCAAGCCAACCAAGTTAGGTTTCGCCCTGGGATGCAATGTATAGACCAAAAGTTCACTGTATGTATGATTCTGGAACACCGTGCGCGGCATCAATGGCAAACTGTATCGTGTTTTACCGAATTCCGCGTTACATTTGATTCCGTAGACCGGTACATCAAGCTACCGGATGGGTTTTCCCGCTTCGTTTAGTTTGATACAAGCGATGGCTCGGACATTTTTTGAAGAATCATTGGATTTCGCGCAGTGATCAGGCCAGCTGCCATTATCGCTAGTTCTGTTCTACGATGTCGGTAACTACATTATGAATCTGGTACAAACCGATTACCAAGAAATTCCGGTTTTGACAGCTCTGGTACAGTCTACGATGATGGAAATGTCGAAACGCTGGAGGCTTTTAGACCGCATCAATATTTTACTGCAAAAGCCGGTTTCAAGACAAACGCTCAAAATTATCAGCCATCGGGCAATTAAAAGCATACAGTTCTCCAATTGAATATTGTAATCAGTTTCAGTATGCTAATTATTGCTCAAGCAAATGAGCATTAATTGTGCGCGTATCGCATGTTCAGTTAAATGGCACCATCTTGCGCAGGCATAAGATTAGACTTGAAAAGAAAACGTGTTTTTACTAGACGAAGATCCTCCTTGTATAACTTTACGAATATGATATGCGCAACTTCTTCCACTGTTTCAAGCACATTCGGATCCTGATCCTACTGTCCTTACCTGATGAGTGCAAACAGCACGAAACCGGTCGTGGGGTGTGTGATGGAAATGCATGCAAATGAACTTTTTTACGATATATGTCCGTTATGTACTGAATCACAATGCCGATCGAGACAAAGTGCCGAATAGTCATAGACTGCACGTGGGGTAAGATACTGTAAGGTTGCCCAGGCCTAGACAGAAATAATGGAAAATAGAAATGAAAATGTCGGCGAGACTGTGGTGTGTTTCCGCATGCAGCTCACTACACGGGGGAAATGGATGTGACACGGTATTGACTGCACAGCACCATAGCAAACCACGTATGGCCCAAGGATATACGGCAAATAAAAGGATTTGATAATTGGTGCCTTGGGTTAACCTGGAGGGTACGACAAATTGACCAATTATCTAATGCGGCCGTTGGGACGTCGCTAAATACCTCGGGTATCCATTTAGATACATCGGTAACAAGTGGTTAAGTAATGACAAGCAAACTAATGTCAAAATCAAAGTGTTCTCTTCGGCCAACACGCGTTTATGGAGCGGGATTAATCAATCTCCGAATTGTTCGCGTAGCAGATATATAGAGATGATACGCTTCGGCAGACAGAAAGAAAAAAAGTAATTTATGTCGTGTCCCATGCTACACTTCATAAAAAGCATTCTCTACGCACGACATACGTACTAATGAAAATGCTCTAAAATTACGATGAACGCGGTTTTGCACTCACTCAATAATGTTTTGAATAATGATAATGAACACGATTGTTAACCGTTTTCAATCAATTTAATTACAATTCACTCACTTCTGATGGGAGAGTTACTCGTCGGAATTCCAAGTTGACTGAAAAACCAGCATCCTCCAAGCGTACGTCTAGTGGCGCGCCCCATGGAGTGCGCAATGATATATTGTTTGTGACGTCGGAAACAGCAGGTGTAGCTTTCTCAGGATGAGACAAAATTATCCGGTGATTTCTCAACATAACAGTCGTATCAGAAAGCAGGGTAATATGTATTAGCTGTTCAATTCCCAACGTTCTTACAGCTTCAACTGTAGGGCCCTTGAAAAGATCTGAAACTCAATGCGATAAAAACGTGCAAACCTATCAACAATGATTTCAAAATTGAGTGCTTGCGTTCGACATCGAACAACTCTCCGGAAACAAGCAGCAACGGTTTTGCGCCAGATATAGAAGAATTATTCTGTGAATAATTGGTTGATCGAAGTATGTACCTGGGTCAGCGGGGTGTAGCTTTTAATTCCAAATTCGTACAAATCCAATAGCTCGCCATCGTGTAACCGACCGATTACAATGTTATGTGGTCTTTTCTTCGAATGCAAACCAATAACAAAGAGCGAGCAATCATATTTTTGGCACATTTTTTCCTGACATAAAAATGAAGAGGTTTCAACATACCACAAACGATATGTCGTCAAACGGCAGAACTGGATTATGTCGTTTCAGCTTAAGTACCAGAGGACTTTTAATCGCGCACTGCAAATAGAGAAAACGCTCAGTCTTACTATGTCATTAAGGAAATCATTAACGATTTGACTTGTATGTCCACCTTTCAAAACCAGCGTCTTTTTATCATTCTCAACTAGTTTCGGTGCGCGATCTTGCAGTACCTTTTTTCCTTTATGTGTCTTCGGTTGTCTAACAACAGTTCAGCAGAAAATGGGTACATACGTGACGTGTGCGCTGACGGGCATTATACAGAAAATATCGCTGAAAATGCAAACAAAATGAATTTTTCGATAATCCGCAAAATATAATCATTTGCACGGCATCCAAGCTTAGTATAATCAATAATGAATAGAACAATCCAAAGGTGAAAACTTTACCGGATAAGGCAAATGGTGCACAGAATTCGAGGATGCGAAATTGGGCAGTGTTTCCATGATGTCTTGCGAAATAAACTACCATTGGACTGAAGCCTTGCTTACGAATATACTGCGATGTGTGACGACAAGGAAGTTGTCATGCTAATGTCGCTCTACTCATATACAACAAATGGTTGAATGCCTGTTTGATTCGAGGTTGTACAGCAATTAAACACTTATTACTTGTTACCGGTGTAATGCCGTCCACGATGATGAAAAACATGCCTCCGTCTTATCATCGTTGATATTTTCGTGGAGGTGCGGTCGAGCAATAAAGTGGGCTCTACAACATAGTATGCCACTTTCCCTGTATTCAATTTGATGTTTTACTCGTTTGTATTGAACCAGTTTCGTATAACCAATGCCTATACGAGTCGATTGGAATTCCTCGTTTATCGAAGAGTGTAAATCAAATGCCGAGTGCAAACATACCCCAAATCACACACTGGCTCGTGAACGACAGTGTGTTTCTGATTCAACGATTGAGTGTTAAACCTGTTATTGCTATCATGATGGGGCGTTAGCGAAAAATCACTTGAGATGCCGAAAAAATTGTGCCAAAAAATGTACAAGGAAACCAATACGACTAATGTAATGTAGTGCTCACATCGTCCGCACTTTCACTCCACAACATGTTTCTCACTGCT
>JACCGJ010008475.1:0-39532 GCA_013407085.1 Atriophallophorus winterbourni | reverse complement strand
ATATATATATTCTTGGATATCCAAGGCATGCAATACATGATCAGTTTAGACATTTGAACAGCAAAAGAAAATAGTACAGTGCAAGTAACCGAAGTGAGCGGGATTTTTAAACATTTTATTTCGTTTAATAAGGGAAATTAATATACAGTAGGTGAGAAAAAAATTTTCAATGCCTAATAGAAATAAAATTTCATTTAAATTATGTCAAGAATCACGAATGGCAAGGATGCAAGAAACAAATGGAGAACAGAAATGGAAGGTAATTATGGAAAAAGTGGTGCGAATTGTAATGAAGTTGTCATAAAAAATTGATAAATTATATATGAATAAATTAATGTTTTTACGGAAAGTTTGGTTAAGAAGATTAAAAAGGGGACATAAATCCATCGGAATAAAAAAATCTAAGAAACTGTGGGGGATGAGAGACAATGTGGCTAATAGCAGGGAGGAGGCAGTAGGGTGCTGTGCTCCAATACTATTGGAAAATTGTCGACGAATCGAACCAAAGTTTGTTCACCAGCCGGATTTCCGTTATTTGCAGGAGAATGAATCTCATACAGAACAACTCTCGGGCGGATAGATTTCGAGCTAATTACAGTGATGGTTCGTTTTTCGAAGACACTGGAATATAATGAAAGATTTTCTCTTCACCATATACTATTTAATACAGATAGATATAGATATAGAAATATCTTTAATTTCAATAAACTTTCCAGGCAATACTTTACTGACAATTACATGGTAATCCAATCAAATCAGAACATTCCATAGCAGCTCTAACGCCCAATCGATAAATAGTCGAGTCCATTTTGAATTATCGTTATCCACCAAATTTTCACATTTTACAAAATTTACACTGATTTTCACTCAACATCCTATGTTCCTTCACTAAAACATGAAAAGTGAAGGGATGATGATCTGATCTTCCCTTCATCGCTGACGACTGATGGTTCTAATTGTTCTGTGGAAGCTGTTTTTTAAAGCCATAAAAACACAGTCTGTCCACTTGCATTATTTTCGCACAATCTTAACCCGGCTCAAACCTGATACAGCAAATTAGCGATATATGGTGATGCAGCTACTTGCGATATACTTTGCCATTCGGCATTTTACATCTTCATCTTTTATCATATCTCAGATAATGTTTTTATCCTTTTTATGGATCACAAGCAACTGACTATTGCCTTGGATCTAAAACTTGATCGCCATACACCACGCCAGATTCAACACTTGCATTACATTTCTCCATTCTCAACAGCTATTCGATACATCAAATGGAAGGCAAACTTGTCCGCCGATGCCTTATCATGACCTAAGATCTCTGTCTTGTATTCAAGCACGCTATTTGATCCCTCCCTTTTGACTAACCGTCAAAATGTGATTGATACAACTAAGCTCCCTAAATGCCGACCATTGACTTCGCAGCTGTATGAGTCACCTGGTACAACAGTATATTCATTGCTTTCGCCGTTCATAAATCATGTACATACTCCTTCGTTCGTTCGTCTAAACATTACTGTCTATTTCGATCTTGTTCTAACTCAAACACGGTGATATGTGTATTGGCTTCAACTTTTGTCTATTTGACCTCATGAACATTACGAGCGCATGTTATTCTTAATACAAGCATAACTGATGCTCTAGTGGGGGAGTATTGTAGTGATCAACTTTCATTTTGCATCTTCCTAATTTGTACATGAACTTTTTGGACTTGTATAATTATTTTTTGGAATTGTATGTTTCATTCGAATTAAAGGTTGTATAATACACTTTTGGCGGTAAATATAATTTTAAACCCTCGGACTTTGACTTCTTCCGAGGTGACGACGTTTGTGTGCGTTGTAACATGACGCAATTATGATTAAATTATCCTAATAATTAAATTATTCCCAATAATTCTTCAATAAATCAGCGCCTATAAACTATATTCTTGACATCGTCTCCAATTTGTATATCACACAATTTAAATTTCTTTTGAATTTCAAGGTCAACGTGGAAGTTTGCTTCATACAATATTATGATTTAGTCGAGGATACCCGAGCTATTTCAAGATCATCACAGGAAATTTATTGAATTTTCTACGGATTCAAACATTGTCACGACTGGATAATTTGCAAATGTAGATCATGCTGCATCCAATGCAAGGATGCAAAGGAAAAGAATGTGGGATCCGCAGCTCACCCTAGGGATTTTCGTCGCGTATGTTCGAAACAGGTTACTGATAAATCCATACCTGGTCAATATGAAATATATTCGAATTGGATTAATATACGATGTGGTGAAATGAAGCCAGATATGTATTACTGGCTCCAGAAGAATTCATGTGATATCATCCTTGCAATACGTAGGATTTGCTTTCCACCTTCTGGTGTTAAGCTAGCAGTTAGTCTGCGTCAAGTCGACACTGCTTTGGCTAAAACCACTAAAGCTCTCGGTAGATGAAACGTAGAGAGTGACTCGCCCTCGATACATAATCTGGTGTCGAGCAACCTTGCTGACATAGCAAAACTGTGAGCAATTTTTCGGACTCTTCTTCCTTACTTTCACTCTGTGAAAAAATTTTCTGGTTCTGACTGTGCAAATAAAATTCTTGAATTTAACGATGTCCAGAAGGTCTGCAGGAGGATACTGTATTCCTTAACAAAGACAAGAGTTTTACCACTAATGGGGGCAACAAATTATGCGTCAGAATTTGCAATGTGCGGGAACGAACAGCGGATTCAGCGATCGATATAATTGAACAGGAACGCGGATTTGTAAATTATGCTTCCTCCTTTTTTCAACGAATGGGAGGGAGTGTATCGGTATGCACTGCATTTCGTCTAGGCCGCAGGCCAGCACCAGGTAAATGGATCAGATCTTTAAATATTGTTTTAGACTCCGCTGAGAAATAAATTTATTGATTAGGAAGGCTTGCCGGTTGAAATATAGCGAATTTAGACTCCTGCGTGATCATTTTCCGGAGGATCGTGTGCGGATACAAAAAGCTCAGGATGGGTTAGTATCTTTGAAGGTGATCTATTTTAACGCAACGAGCTTGAGAAACAAACAGAATGAACTCCTCCAGCGGATCGTGTTATGTCTGTACTGCACTATTGTTGACCCAGCCTGTGTGGTCAGAGAGAACGCAACCGTCACTCAACTCGTGTATTTACCGAATGCAAAGAGTATCACAATTGAGCAAATGTGTGATTATCACAGTGAATAAAAATCACAATTGGATCTCACCATCGATCTCGATTGGTTGAATAATCGATAGTTCGTTCATTAGCTATACGAGAGAGGGTGCCCTCCTAACACCTCTCCCTTTAAGCTTGGTTGTCGTATGACTTCAGTTTTGGACTCACTTGCAGGCGAGTTACTGGAACACGTCTTCGATCGGCCCACCTTATCGGTTTGCATTCCGTGGTATTAATTTGAGGCGGCTCTTCTTCCGCTTAATTTCCATCTTCTGGGGTCTTAAAGGTGGCGAAGACATGATAGGGATCATTGAACACTGATCTCTTAAAATAGTTTGTGCGGCAGTAGTTTTCGTTATGCCTCTTTCTGTTGCACTTCTGGCATCGGTGCTTCTTGAATGGGCAATAACGCGCAAAATGCCATTCGTCACATTGGCAAAACTGAGATGGAAGCTTGTTGTCTTGATCGATACGGTGATCATTCTGCCGGCTGCTTTGCTGCTCGACTGCTAACACCACTGGCTCATTCTAACAGGGGTTTTGTTCGACCAGCGCACTGTCACGCTTCAAATCTAGCAGCCTTTGGCATTCGGTTGTTATTGACGTCATGTTGATTTTCGGATTTTGATCGAGTAGTGACAGTAGTGTTGTGCGAATCTCTTGATCCTTCTCTGATTGCAGACCACATACTTTTTCTGCATAAGTTACAAATTCATCGCAATCCTGTTTGATCAATTTCATGCAGTTATACCGTCTGTTAAATAAAAAATACTGTTCGCCAAAAATTTCTTTGAAAATTGATAGAAAAATATATTTAAATCTCTTGAACCAAGATTCGAAGGTGACACCGCTTTCTGGGTCGTAATTGAATTTGGGGATGCTGTTGATGATTACATCCACAACTGGGTTTTGTACGTCAGTCTTCTTGTCTTGATAAATAACACTCAGATTTTTCAAAAGTGTCTGCATCAAACGGGCTTGTGCTTCTTTGAATTGGCGTTGCTGTTGCTGAAGTATTGATATTACTTCTTCTGCTGTGATTGCCATTTCGAATTGCTGGGTTCTTTTTTACCCGTCGCCAAGTTGTTATGATTGTTACTGCACTATTGTTGACCCAGCCCGTGTGGTCAGAGAGAACGCAACCGTCACTCAACTCGTGTATTTACCGAATGCCAAGAGTATCACAATTGAGCAAATGTGTGATTATCCCGTTGAATAAAAATCACAATTGGAACTCACCATCGATCTGAATTGGTCGATTAATCGATAGTTCGTTCACTATCTAAACGGCAGAGAGTGCCCTCCTAACAGATCGGACAAAACCATCTAGCGATCGTGGCGGTGACGGAAACCTGTATTTTACAACAGCAAGATGACGCCGCACTGGCCCTATCTGGAGATAGAATCATTCACTCTGATCGAGCGGCTGCTAGAATCGGAGGTAAAGTTGCGTAAACTTCAAGCAACATATTTTAGTCAATATGTCGATTCGTTTTGGAATATCTCCGGTCTTAGTTAAAGCATATGATGTCGTCTACGTACTGCAGCTTCCTTTGCCAAGTATAAAATTCATTAATATGTTCATATTTTTAAATGTCGTATATCGTTCGCCCAAATCTCTAGCGACACGCTGATAACGCAGATCTGTCAGTACGGTAGATCTTCAATCTGCTTGATTGTGGGAAATACCAATGTTTCTATCATTGATTGAGCTTTGCTAGATGACGGCTCTTGGTCATTCAAACAGGAATTTTTGGACGCAGTCGTTGATGTGGGCCTAGTGCAGCATGTTTCCGATCCGACCATAGTAGGACCTACTAGGTGCGAATCCATTTTGGATTTGGTATTCACCCCAATGCCGAATTATGGTACTCAGCTCCAAATTGATCATCCGAAAGTTTATAACCATCATGCCATCTTAAGTTTTTTTATCATAGCGTAACACCAGATGGGCACCAGACCCCAATTTCAAAAATAATTTGTGGAATGTGCTCGCGGATAATGTACGTGATGTTACCATATATGTCTATTGCTCTTTTGATCAATTAGCTGATGTTAAAGTTTGTTAGAACGTGATTGGGAAAATATCTGGACCGTTAAATAAATGGCTGTTCCATTGTCAACGCGTTGACGCAAAGCGAAATGTCCTTACAAATTTGGTAAGTAGCTTCGGAATCTTTTTCCGGAACATCATAGAAGTTGGTCACTATTTGTAATCCGTGAAAACGGCAATGACTACGAAAACTATTGACAAGCTAGGAAGCTCTGCACGGCATTAGAACGTAGCAAACTGATGTTGTATGAACAGCGATTAGTTTACGGGTCTACTTGTGTACCGAAACGCTTAATCGCATTCATTGCCATACATACCTGGTTTATTAGATAATTGTGTGGTAGCCAGTGATGAGGACGGTTTGAAAGCTGAAATCCGAGTTGAGCAATATGCTTCTGTGTACCGTCTTAAGGAAAGTTATCTCTCTTTTTGTTGCTCAGACTAGCGAGCTCTCTTCTAAAATTGATGTTAGACTATGATTCCTAAGTCCTTAGTAGATTTTGCCCTACAGAAATCCGTGTGGGCTAAGCGCGTTAAGACAATCATGTTACCTGCCAGTGTACAGAGCAAGTGACTCTTCTCCGGGTTAGGGAAAGGTCACACTTAACCACCAATTTCGTCGCCGTTTCTACGTCATTTATCAAATAAGAGTTATCCGACCTACCGACAAGTTTACGTCGTTTTCAAACATATAACAGTTGAGCGCAGTTGGTTAGTTAGATCTTAGATGAACATAAGGAACAACAACGGCCCCAAAATTCAGCCCTGGGGAACCCCATACCCTATATGCAAACATGTGGAGTATGTATCATTAACCCTGACAGTAAGGCAATGGTGACTAAGCAACGCGCGAATCCAGCCAAGTGAATCGCCCGATACTCCTACGGCTGAGAGTTTGACTGAATCAAAAGCCTTACTAAAATCAAGATAGAGGACGTCTACCGCTATGCCATCATACATTCTCCTAATGACCTCATTTAGAAAGCATAACAAGTTAATCATACGTAGCCTACATTTTAGGAATCCGTATTGTGCGGCATTCAGAAGGGTATGTTTGGTTAGGTATCCTAAAATTTCGTCGCGTATCAACCTTTCCCTAAACTTACATAATACACTAGTGAGACAAAACAGCGGTATTTTTTGACCGTCGAATATTCTTCTTTCTTATGAATAGGAACTGCAACGTCTGTTCTCCAGTCCAAAGGATAAATGCCCCGTCTGAGAGATTTTCTAAAACGTATGTACCGATCACAAGCCCTTAACTTTTGCTCTTTCTGCACCTTAATATCGATATTTGCCTCGAGAAATACGTCACTTGGATTATATATCGCAATTCACGGGCGACATTCGATATCTTTCCGGCTCATCAAACACAGTTGAGGATACATTCTCTCGGATTCAGTTAAATGCTATCGACATGCCTGAAATCGAATTTGAGCAATTTGCACGTTCGCAGCAAAATGACCATGTAATAAACCGCTACATTACTTCACATTCAGGTAAAATTTGCAGTATCGCGAGACCTAATTCCAATTATAATCTGGTTTTTGACATGTCTACTGGTAAAGCGTGTCCAATTGCTCCATCAGATTTGAGATGTGAGGTATTCGAGCATTTACATGGTTTATTACATTCCAGAGTAAAAAGCTTGTTAGCTCTCGTTATCTTTGGTCTGACATGTATAAATACATTCAACTTTGAACGGAGAGTTGCCTTTGATGTCAACAGAGCAAAGTTTAACGTCACACCATCAGTTCCCTTAGTTTATTTCTACCTGATAGGAGCGCTTTCTGCACGTTCACTTGGATCTAGTTGGTTCATTAGCGGACTCTAACGGTTGCTCCTATATATTGACCTGCGTTGACCGTTTTACCCGTTGTCCATTGGCAGTAGCCATTAAAGGATATCATTGCAGGAACGGTTGCGAAAGCTTTCGTTCAATATTGGATCAGCAATTTTGGTGTACCGAACACTATTACCACCAATAGAGGTTTTCAATTTCAGTCAACGCTTGTTCGGGAATCGAATAGAACACTCGGTACGAAGAATACATACTATGGCCTACCATCCTTCTTCGAATGGTTTAGTCTAAAGATTTCATCACCAGCTCAAAGCCGTAATCATGAGTCACGGGAATTCAGAACATTGTTCCGAGTCATTGCCTTTCGTGCTTCTTGGTATTCATACCACCGTGAAAGAAGACCTTGGTTGCTCAGCTGCTGAGATGGTATACGGGAGTACCCTCAACCTACCTGACGAATTCATGGCATCTTCAGATTCACCATTAGATCTTACAGCTCCACAATATGTCAATCGCCTTCGCAGCTTCATGACAGCATTACAAGCTATCCCAAATTGGCAACACGTTCAACCGTTCTGCATCCCAGCCGACTTGTCTATCTGCGACTTTGTGTTTGTGCGTGCTGATCATGTACATAGACCACTTCAACCACAAAACGCTGGCCCGTACAAGGTGCTCAGCTGGTATCCCAAGTATTGCGTTATTGACATGAATGGATCAAAAGAATCCGTCAATACCGGTCGTGTGAAAGTTGCTAACGTAGAATCGACATCGGAAGCGAAAGCAAATACCAGAAAAGTTACTCCACAGATGTCTACTACAGACCAACACGATGTACATCTTTTGAATACCGTCTGTACAAAACACCTCACTCAATAATTACAATACACCCTTTGTCCACGCACGGTCTTCGTTCTTCTGTTGTTGTTGCGGAGTCGGAATTGTATGTGGATATAACTGGAATACACGCAGCCTCAGAATCCATTCCTCATTATCCACTACAAACCTACTGATGACTGCCTAGTCTATTGAATACTAACAAAATTCCTCAGATATCCAGTGCTGCCATCTTCCTAGAGCTCTTTGAAGAAATTCACTTCTATAATCACTTGAAAAGGAATACAGGATACAAAAGGACAGGCATTCAGTCAATTCTCGATCTTATCTTTACAACTGGAGAAGATTCTGTCAAAAACATTGCGCATGATTGCTCCGTAGGTTCGACAGACCATTTCGTCCCAAATTTCGACAAATTGTGTCAAGCCGTGACCAAGTGATATAACAAAAATCATAAGGAAGGTATGCCTATCTAAACTGTCAAACGCCCTAAGTTTGATTAACGATTGGCAAATAGAAGGCATCATATTACTAGAGCGGTAGTCCAATATTTTGATCTCAGCATTCGTACCTAAAAGTGTGGAAGCACATCCTTATTCGAAATCCGCAGTCGCGCTTGGAAATGGATGAAAATAAGGAATATGGCTTGTAGAAACCAACGACGATTAACCACCGAGGCCACGTGGAAACCACATTGAACATTTAGGAACCAAGTCACTAAATTTGTTGATAGAAACAAAACACAGTATGAAGCAGATAAACTGTCTATAATGGAGTGAAATTCATTGCTCCTTTACGAAATTGTGAACAAGCGGTGTTCAGTGAAACCAAGTGTCGCGGTCTTATGGTAACACTGTGAAATGGCCATCAATGCGGCTGACACTGCGGAGTTTCTCACGAAGTATTTTGACCTAATGAAAACTTCGATTTACAATTGGATCCAAGAGTGACACTTCCAGTCACATTGGACACACAAAAAATATTACCAAAGAAGAGGATATGTGGACTCTACTATCGTTGAATCCCAGAAAAGTACCTGGTTTTGATAAAATTACCTTAAATATACTCAAGCATTGTGCACGATTTCTGTGTGGAACTCTGACTAGGTTATTCTGCCAATCACTTCCTCAATGTGTCATACCGACGGACTGGAAATCAGGTATAATCTCCCAATTTTCGCAGGCGAAGCGCGTTCAGAGCCTGCAAATTACAAGCTTGTTGCCATGTTGTTCGCCGTCTCCAATATACTCGAAAGGATTGTGGCGAACAAACTAAGCAAACACCTTGAACGAAATAAGCTTCTTAAGGATCTCACTACGGTTTTTGAACGGAATACTCCTCCTTTACTATCCTCCTCCTTGACGATTGGACTTGATCAGTAGATGTTGCGTATGCCATTCATGTATATTACCTTGATGTGTCGAAAGTAGTTGACCACATAAACCACATGACATGTAAAACCATCGAAATATGTAAATTTCCAATATTTTCTTGGTGCAAATAGCCTCTCGTGGAGCATGGATCAAAAGGACTTAGGTTTGTTGATCCGCCATGCTCTAGGGATGTCGAGCGCTTCAACACCATCTACCTAAAAAAAATTACAGAAATGGTCTCTCCTGAAGAGAGTTTTCGGCATTTGATCAAAACAGACAAAAGAGACAATAATAAATACTTTCATTATACTCGAGGATGGAATATGCGGTTCAAGCATGGTTAACTTTGCTTTAAAAACTAGTTGCGACTTTGCAAAGAATATACAATCAAGCTACCAAACTTGTAGCCAGATTCAGCCGGAAACCCACCAAGGAGATTATTTAATCTATGTTACTCGCATAAGACAATAGCTCACACATTGACTACAACTGTCCCACACTCGCGACTCAAAGGTAGGCGGCATTTTTGCAGTGCGAGTTTGTTTTACTTGAAATGATATAACCGATTATGTTTTAACCTTACCAACTCAACAGATTTTCAAGCGAAATCTTGATGCGTGTTCTATTCTGAACTCGTGCATCTAAGAAAACTATACCTCTTGGCCTCATGAATCTGCAGGCCATCCTAACAATCGAAAATAATTTCAGCCTTTTGGATTTTTTCCTGATTCTTTAACTGCTGAGTAGACAACCAAATATCGTTTTGCTTGATATAATATTAGTCGTTTTCATATAACTCCGTAGTATTCTGTAAAGCTATATGCTAATCGTAGATCACTCCGTCTGCGTGCAACTGACAGTTGTGAGACCAGCGAGTAAGATTGGTCAAAACTAATCAGACGATTTGGTCATTCGAATAGCTGTGAAGCATGAAACCGGTATGCATTTTTGATGTACACCCGTGATCGAAATCGACCAAATGAAATCAACAGCATATGCTGCTAAGACCATTAAAATGGAATTAAATTGACTACAGCAGTGAGATGACTTATATTTTTTTTTATAAATCCTTCATTTAAAAACTGGAACAAAATCAGACGGTTTGGTTTGCACAATCGATAGCCACGGTCTATCCAAGAGTCACATTTTGATTGTTTGGTAGCTGCAGGGCAAATTCCATCTTGGTTGCAGATGGTAAAGACGCCTATTGTTACCAGCAGTAATAGGACAATAGTGTACTGCAATATTGAGGAAATCAAATGAAATAGGATCCAAGTTCGCAGTGGTGAGTACTCGCCAAAATCCATCCACCGACAAATTCTAAACGCTCTATTGGCTTAACAGCCACCTTAAGTCTGTACTAACTGAACTGAGTTGAACTGATTGCTCAGCGACTGTTCACGTAATTGATTTTGAATAAGCAGACGTTGAAAACATAATAATCACATAATAGGAATAATATGTACTCAAACACATGTGGTTTCCTGATAGCGATTTGGTCTAGAAAGTGATTATAATATAAAAATATAAATGTAAAAATTATTTTAAAAAGTGAAATCAATGATAATGCCACCGACGAAGGCGTTTCGAACATATATAATATTAGGCGTACTCGTTATTTCAAAACATATTACGTTTCCACCAAACATTCCAATTGAATAAAGATCACTCTCACATAAAATGTGAAAATTCATTTTTTTAAATGAATAGATTCATAACTCGGATTTACTTTATTTTTGTTTTACTGATTGTTATTTCCGGTCGCGCCATTTATTACTAAACGACAAAAATGAAACGCGATAGTGCTGGCAATGGAGCTGATGGCCCACCCTCCAAATTTCAACGTCCAACCAGTGATTTGTCAAACGTGGTACTTCGTTTCCTTATTCCTGCTCGTGCTGCTGGTATAATGATTGGAAAGGGAGGCGAAAATATAAAGAAAATGCGTTCTCAGGTTTGTTATCGTTAAATTTGGCTTCGGCCCGCTTGCTTATTCATCGACCCAAGCTGACACGACTTTCTATCTTGTATTTCTCTGCTCCCTCAATTCCTGGAATTTGACACGAACTTGGCGACATCCACACCTTAACTCTACGGTTGGCTTGACATTCCCCACCTTCGCTCGATACTCAATCCGGCTTTGCCTTATCCGTGATCACAGTATAACGTGAAACTCAATATACCTGACAACAGAGGCCCTGAACGGTAGGGTAACAGTTGGTAGTTATGCCTGTTTATATGGACTGTTTTCTTTTTAATTTGCTGTCTTGGCCTGGGCAACATTGGTTCACACAGCCATTATTGCATTGTGGCACTGCCAGACAAGGCTCGTGCTGTCATGTCTATACAGATCGTAATTTTAATGTCTAAATTTTGTGTCCGCAATGCGGTGTTTTTCCAGCTGCACATAGCTGCTGTCTAAATTGGCTATGATCAGCACTGCTTTTGAAAAGGCTGACGATCTCATTGCCTTAATTGTGCTAACCCCTTACTAGATAACGGGCTTCAATATTGTCCGATGATGTTGATGATGGCGTTTTTAATTAGTCGTTCATTCCTCGTTTAGTATTATGACCATCGAAGGTGATTTGAATGCCATCTGCAATATAATGAAAGAAGTTTCCCCAAAGCTCAAGGTATGTTCGATTTTTATATAGTGTTCCATAGGATATAATGAATGCCAAACTTTCGGATCCCAAACGCATAATGGGAAATTACGTTCCCAGACGTCGTGGAAGAATGCAGAATGACGATGAACCAGACAAAGAAGATGATGGCGACGATAGTATGCTCGACTATCGTATCCTGGTTCACGAAAGCCAAGCTGGTTCCGTTATCGGTCGAGGTGGTGAGCGAATCAAAGAATTACGAGATGTAAGTCAATTTATATTATATTCCTTAGAAATACAAAATGAGAGTGATCAAAGTTTATCAAATGCTTGCGCCGAATTCAACTGACCGCGTCGTGCAAATGGTTGCTGAGCCCGAAAATGCTATCAATTGCCTGAGATCGGTTGTTGAGGCTGTTGAAGTAAGCTTTCTGTCCTCTTTTGGCCATGCTTTGCTGCTCCCGATAATCTTAAACATGCTGTTGCTTTCCAGTCTGCACCTCCGCGTGGTCGTCGTGAGGATTATGATGCTATGAATTTCAGTGAAGCAGATGCCTTGAACTATGGTGGTTGGCTTTCTAAAGAGGCTGCATTTGCACTGTCTCAAGGGATGCCTTTGCCCAGACCTGGAGGCCCGATGCCCCCAATGGGTTACATGAATAATCCTTATATGATGGGTGGTGGTGATATGTGCCAAATGCCACCTCATGGAATGGGACCCATGGGTCCGATGCACGGTGGTCCTCCACCTGGACGACCCCCAATGGGTGGTTCCAGAGGTCCTCCCGGTGGTGGCCGAGGACGCGGTCCTGCAATGGGTAACGCAGTTCCGCCAGGCGGCCCTCGCTCGGGTGCAGTACCAGCTCCAGTACCTCCACCAGGCGCTCCCCGTGGGTCAAACGCTCCAGGCGGTGGGTACGGCGGTTCTGGTCTACCTCCAAGTTATGGGGCTCAGGGATATGATGGTGATGGCTATGGTGGCCCTATGTACGATCAAATGAACCCATCTGGCCAGCCTGGCTATAGTGCCCCTGGATACGGTGGATCAATGGGTGGTGGCATGCCGCCTGCCGGGTATGGTAACCAGGGTTACGGAAGCGGTGGACCTCGAGGTGCCGATATGAATGCTAGGTAAGTGTAGTTATTCTCTCTCTTTGTTTCTAATCCGTTTCTAATATTTTTCATTTCAATCTTCAGTATGCCTCGTGGAAGTTATGGTGGTTATGGCGCTGGCGGTCAACCCGATGATGCCAAAGTCAGTCAGTGGTATAATGAATGGTCTTAAACTCTGTGTAAGCATTTAATCTTTTATCTGCCAATAAACCTACATACTCCTCATTTTTTTCTCTTACTAAATAAACGGGATTGGTTAACATTTGAAATGGCTCGATACGGGTCTGTTTTGGTTTCAAGACTGGTGCATCACGGGCTTTTCAAAATGTATCGGGCTTGTAAGCGCTTGCTGGTAAATGAGGTCTCTTTCGAGTAATAGAAAATAATAGCGGCATTGATGTTAGTGTATTGGTGCTAGATAGCACAAGCGTGATATATCCCATAGACTGTATGTGGGCTAAGGTATTGTCAGGTTGCCAAGGCTTAACCAGATAGGATAAGGAAACGAAAACCGGAGTGCTAAAATAGAATGTATACAATTATTTTATTTTGATGAACGTACAGGTGGATCCATTGATGTCTCTTTCCAATTGCTTCAGGTTATGGCAGTATATCGTTTATGATGAATCTGGTCGCGTTAGTAGTCTCCCAAGCCCAGTCTCGAGATGGGCTAAAAGCATTTTCTTCCGTTACACCAGTCCAACAATTGAGTGTCCCTCTTTGTTGGATTCGATGTTCCGGTCTAGTATTTTACCCATAGTCAGGCGGAGTCTGATGCTGTTACGAGAGATTCGATTTTACATTTTGGATCATTCTCATTCGGGGTACGTTTACAGCCAAATGCAAAAGCTGAACACCCACGAAAATGGCTCGTCATTGTTGACGACTGGATAACAAACTGTAGCTATCTCACTTCCAATGAACGCGTGTAGGCTAGCGTATTTCGGGACGTCAATAAAGTCCCGTAGTGCTGGTCACAAAATTAATTAATCAAATACGTTTGCTTCAATCGTTCAGAAATTTGCTGGTCGTATGTGGTAGGATAGAGCAAGAAATGACGTTAATTTTTAGTTGATGTCCGAAACATCAAATGAATTAAATATGAAGTTGGAAGAGCAAGATGGATATCAGGATCAGACTGGAATAGACGTGATTTAAGTTCCAGCTTTGAAAAGAATGCCTTATCCCACTTCGTCATAGGCAGCACTGATTTACGAAGATGTATGTTAGACAGCACGCTGATGGTAGATTGGGAACATCGTTCTCGCAGGATTGCTCATGTGACTGAAGTTAGGCACCGCGATTCTCACGAAGCGGCGGTATAAGTATGCAAATTGTCACAACTAATGTTGTCTCCGCTGGTTGCGGCGTCCTTTGCGTGACATCCGAAATGTTACCGTACAAACGGGAAAAAAGTGGCTGGTGGTCAGCCACTAACTTAGAAATGCTTACTTATGTTTATGCCATGGCTGGACTGGTGCGATTGTTTGATAATCGATATCTCCGCAACATTCCAAGAGTTAGCTGTTACTATCGCATACGCACCGATGCTCTCCGAAATAAGTTGTTCGGTAGTAATGCTGATATAGAGAAGCAGATCAACTTGCATAGGTTACGCTGGTTGAGTCACGTTTTACGGATGCCGGACCACCTACTTCCAAAACGGGTTCTTTTTGCGATGCCACATCCTGATTGGCGTAAATCCCGGGTGGCCAAACCGTCACATGGCATAAGCAGTTAAAAACCTTTCGAAAGTTGGCACAGCGCGTCTTCCTGGCTGGTGTCCCCGCGATCAGATATCGCAATGGCTAGTTACGCTAGTTACCGTGTTCAATGGCGGTCTTGCACTAAGCATCTTGGAGTGTTTGCTTAACATTGTATGTTGTCAAGCGGAGTGACGAGAAAAGCTTGTTATGATGCATGACAGCGAAAGTCAGAAGGAAAGTGCCATGCTGATGTCGCTCTACTCGTTCACGAAACTTGTTTGAATGCATGTTCCATTCGAGGTGTAGTCACCTCTTCCCAGTTTGTTTGTGCTTACTCTTCTATAAAATCCGTAGCTATTTAAGTTCCACCCTTCCCCGTCTTTTAGGATTTACTTTTTCATGGATGTATGGCAGTTAAGCATTCGGTACGTGCTACCGATGTAATGCTGCCTATGATGATTGTTTCATGGGGTGCACAAGAAAGAATGTGCCCATGCATTGACAATGAATCAGCGTCAATAGAAAAAGTATCATTTTTATTTCCCATGAACTTAATATATGTTGTACACTACATTGTTTGGTTGAATGGCACTATATCCGTATCAGAGGCCTAATAATATATCATAAGGCGCTATAATGGCCGAACACTTCTAAAGATCGTACATCCTATAACCTCAGCGGTCACGTCTCACATCCGTAGAGCAGCAATACAATGCGGATCGCTGCTAGGTAAACATGTATTTCAGTCTTGAGGCCTGCGCCAACGTGGGTACCTTTTATTTCCGTTTCCGTTTGTGCGACTATCTCCTCCTGG
Source organism: Atriophallophorus winterbourni (assembly GCA_013407085.1). Classification (NCBI taxonomy): domain Eukaryota; kingdom Metazoa; phylum Platyhelminthes; class Trematoda; order Plagiorchiida; family Microphallidae; genus Atriophallophorus; species Atriophallophorus winterbourni. The sequence continues at coordinate 24,047 of JACCGJ010008475.1, read as the reverse complement.
AGGATGAGTCGGCTTCAAAGAAGATTCTTGGGAATTTGGGTACAAAACGGCGTCCCCAGCACCACTCGGCGTTTGTTCGAGTCAGCTTCTCTAGCCTTTGCACAACCAAGTGCGACCTGCAAGGCAGCAGGGAGTTGCCAGAAAGAGGTGGTCTACCAGACTCTGTTCCAGGTTTTTCCTCAGGGTTTTCTCCCGAAGCCTTTCCCGCGATCGGGTATCCCGCAAGGCAGCGGAGGTTAAAATCAGGGTTTTCCTTCCCTTAGATGAAATGCCCTCCCAGGCTAACGAGCTACATCTGCCCGAAGCAAACTGGTTTTCAGGCGCCAGTCACTCGCCCTCGCCCCTTCTCCTGTTGGTAGAAGCAGTTCCGCCGGGCTCGGAGAGCCACTCGTGCAGGTCAGAAGCTGGACTTGGTTGTCAGAGGCTATTTGAGACGCATGCCATATGGGAGCATTTTATAAACAGTGGGAGCTTATCCCCACTGCCACCCCCGGCTATGACAACCTTTTATTTGCGGAAACACATTACGCGCACGGTCAACCCTTAACTTAACTTCATTTTTCGTCTGACCATTGGGCAACATCCCGGAACCGAGGTATTTGAAGACTGAAACATACTCGATCGGATAGCCCTTGACGTTCAATTCCCAGTGTAACGGTATAAGTAAATTCCTTAGTTTTTGCTGCGTTTATTTCGAGTCTGACTTTTGTAGCAAGCAACTATTGAGGTCTAAAAGCCTTTGTCGCAATTTCGTCAAAAACAACTGCGTAATCAAGATATGTGATCAAAAGATCCGTTGATACTTAACCCCTTGCCTGGTTCATGATCCAGTCGAATATATAGTTGAACCACCGATAACGCGCAGCCTTGCCTGACGCTTGTGTGCAAGCAAAATTCGCAAGACTCCTCACCGTAGACGCGTATCCGAGCCCTCGTGGGGTTGTAGTAGCCTCTAATTAGGCTAACGAGCCTCAATGGGACCCCATTGGATAGCACAATGTCCCATAAACAACCACGGTCTACAAAGTTGAAAAAACATGCTATCGTTTGCTGTTCATACCGTGCATGGTGCTTGGAATCCTGTGTAAGGTGAATATTTGGTCAACACATCCCATCCCGGGTTGAAACCAACCTAGATTGACTCTAGTACGCAGATGGGCGGTTCGGTAACTGCCGGAAATGTTCTGCACACTTAGCTATCTTATCATTAAGGCCAACGATCAGTTGTCCAGACCGGTTTTAAAATCTGACATCGGGAACCTTCTCCAAAGGATGTCATAGCTGGGAGTGGCAGTGGGGATAAGCTCCCACTGTCTATTAAATGATCCCATATGGCGCGCGTCTCTGACAACCAAGTCCAGCTTCTGGCCTGCACGAGTTGCTCCCCGAGCCTGGCGGAACTGCTTCTACGAACAGGAGAAGGGGCGAGGGCGAATGACTGGCGTTTGAAATCCAGTTTGCTTCGGGCAGATGGAGCTCGATAGCCTGGGAGGGCATTTCATCTGAGGGAAGAAAAACCCTGATTTTAAACCTCCGCTGCCTTGCGAGATACCCGATCGCGGGAAAGGCTTATGGAGAAAACCATTAGGAAATATCTAGCAGAGTCTCGCAGGCGGTTAGTTGGTGCACACCAACTCTTTCTGGCAACTCCCTGTTGTCTTGCAGGTCGCACTTGGTTGTGCAAAGGCTAGAGAAGCTGACTCGAACAAACGCCGAGTGGTGCTGGGGACGCCGGTTTGTACCCAAATTCCCAAGACCCTTCATTGAATCCGACTCATCCTCCGTAGGAGATAGTCGCACAAAGTAAGTAAAGTAAGTACCTTCTCCCCCCGACAAACTAGGTTTCTCAACCATAACCGGCTACGTTGTAGACTCGACTTTCGCAAGAAGTGTGGTAGGCGAATTGTTGCAGTGCCTGAATCGTTAGAAAACTGGACTACCATGGAAATGTTCCTTTTCTGAACTAGCTGCAAATATCTCTCCCCTTGACCTCTTCCGTCGTAACCCCTAACGATTGTACCACGTACTTTGAAACGCTAAAAGAATTGTAGACAATGTTGAACTTCGAGTCTCCCGTTGAATAAAATGGCTAACCTTTTGAAAAATGTTTTCTACGTTATCCTGAAGACAAGGAGCCACCGGGAATACTTTCAAATCCATCATACTGCTCAGACATAGCTGGGTGTGAAGCATACTTGCTTGAGATTGCCGTGGTATCGCTTCCCATCGTCCTAGCACCTTGTCACGCATGCTATATCGCACATATACTTCCTTGTATTGACTTAATTCTTGTGGTCAGTGCCATTATCCACTACCCCGCAAATGGCTCATTTCACACTGGGATTCAGATAGAAGGTATCGAATCATCGTATCCATCTAACAAGCGTAGATTCTTGTAAGCTGATGAACCTCAAGGTCACCCAGAGTGAATACCAAAATAATCGATACGACACAAATTTCACGGCCATATACAGTACCCGATCGATTATGATTATCAGTCCAATGGGAACAATCAGCAGGATCGCCATTTTCCAGCTTGAAGTTGATGTGTCACACTATACCTATGGTAGAGTAGTAGAATATAATCCGAATTGATTTCAAAAAGAAGTCACGTTTGTATGCAATATGTAACGCTTTACTTATCTAGAACGAGAGTACATATGTTGAAATGTAAATACTAAAAGAAAGTTTACAATGAATCAGTTAGAGCAGGGTTTTTGGGAACGTTTCGCTTCTAAACACAGGAGCTTCATCAGACCAAGGGTGTCGGTACGAACATGGTTCCGATTTAAATGGCATTTTCTTGACCAATCCAGAGTTCTGTAAGATGAACAGCCGAGATCAAGACAATTGTTCACACCGCCTAAAAGCTGATTCGGTGATCTCTAAATTAATGGAACGCATTGTGACTGTGCGTATTAGAGAACATTTTGAAAACCGAAATATTTTGACTGCAGCACAACACGGTTTTCGAAGAAATCGGTGCTGTTTATCTAACCTTCTTACAAAGTTCGAGGATTGGACCAAGGCACTAGACGAAGGTGAGGCTGTACATGCTTTCTACAACAATATTTCCGAAGCTTTTGAAAGAGTCAACCATGGCATTCTAATTAAAAAGCTCAAAGCTTATAGAATAACGGGAGTGTTGCTGAATTGGATAAGGGACTATATTACTGATAAACACGTCCAAGTTCGCGTTGGATGCACCTTCTCTAGAAGAATAGACGTCACAAGTGAAGTTCCGCAAGGCTCGGTGCTTGGAACTCTTCTATTCTTGGTGTACATGAACGATATAGTAGAGGACATTGGGTGTAACTGCATACTGATTGCCGATGATATTAAAATATGGAAACGTGTCAGGTCTATTGATGAATGCAGGGCTTTACAACGGGATCTGTACATCTTATTTCGTTGGTCCCAGACAAATGAGTTACCATTTAACTCTGCGAAATATAAAATGCTTCGGCTTGGAAAATCTCTGCACCACACGTATCAGCTTGGCACGCAATATCTCGTCTGGACCACCGCAGAAAACGATCTCGGTCTCTGTGTGTCGTTTAAACTTAAGCCTGGACATCATTGCCAGACAGTGTACAATAAAGTTTGTCGTATCATGAGTCTTCTACAAAGGATATTTAATATTTTCACGGCAGAAACCTTACCCCGGTTAATTAATACGTATATACGTCCTGTTATGGAATATTCCATCCAAGCCGGGCACCATGGGTGAGGAATGATATCGAACTACTTGACAGGATTTATCATCGTGCTACAAAGCTGGTCTTCCGATACAGAAATTTGCTTTTCAAAGAGTGAATGTTAAAACTGAATCTACACGATTTTACCCAACGACAGATACGGAGTAACCTCCTGTTGGCATTCAAAATCTTGCATACTGAGAAACATCCCCTTAAACACTTGGTCTTACTCGAACACGAATACATCCAAAGGCTTTAAGTATTCCGCATTATCGATTGGATATCCGTCGAATTTTTTTTCTCGGTAACAATTTTTTCACTTGAAACATTTTGCTTGAAGAAATCATACATTCATTATCTGTTGCGGTTTTCGCTTCTATACTTGATGTGTATATGATGAACCATGCGGTATGTGACTGTCCCTATTGATTTTTGAGAGATTTTTTAATTTTACTCCATATAGCTCGTTATCCTATGGTTATTGTTAAGCCTACTGCTTTTTATTCCATAAAACATTCTGAGTTCTGCGTTAATCCCTAAATTGTTTATTTTGTGTTCAGGTACCAACGGCGTCCGCTGACCCACTGCTTACGTAATCCCTGTGCACATTAGATGTTATACACGTTAATCCTTATCCGCTGCAGAACCGAACGCCAAATTGTTAAGATATCCGCCACCATCCCCCTTGTTCACAATATTCACCGCAGCCTTTGTTATTCCAACTGCATCAGCGTGATCTCTCCCTATAAACAAAGTTATACTTGAGTGCCACTGTTGCATAGGGTTCTTACAACGAACCACGATGTTCAAACACAGAATCACATAGTGATTCGTGGTCAAGCACTCATGGCGCTTATGGATGAACAAAGTGATGTGTTGCTCACAATTTAGAGGATGTGAGCAACACATCGCGTTGGTCTCCCTATAAGATTTCACACTCCGTCTCATCACTTTCACGTTATCAAGATCTACGCTGTGTCCAGTGTCTAGCACGTGTTCAGCTAGGGCAGAAAACCGAATCAGTGATTGATATTCACCGTGATTGCGGGGTTGCTTTCCTACTCGTTTCCTATGTTCGTTTTCCCTAGTGTAAAGTTCCCTAGTTGTTTGCCAAAGTAAACACCCTTGCGTTTGATTTTGTAGATGCAGTTGGTCGCACAACCTAAAGGAGTTTTTTTGAGGTGCATGAAGACGGAGCGTAGCGTTCTACCTCTCTCATATGTTACTCTAATACCTGCGTTATTCAGGATTCGAATAATTCCTTCGGAGGAGCTTTTGACATACAGCAGAGATACCGTAGCTCGCCAAACTTTTTCTGTTTTCAGTTGCGGATGTTTAACTCGGTTCAATTGGCGCTTAATTAAGCTCCGGGTAACCATGATTTGCAAGTCGGCGACTGACTTTTTCATGAGCTCGTCTCTTATCGTCATCATTGCTGCAGAGGCGGTCAACCTTGTAGAATAGCGATTTTGCTATGGACTGAAATACCCTTTTAGGGTGCGCAGATGTGAATCTCAAAATGGCATCCGTGTCGATAGGCTTACGATATACCGTTGTTCTTATCTTGCCGTTGTCTTTTTGCGCGAGACAGTCCAAGAACGGAAGTGACCCTTCCGTAGACACGGTTTCTTTTTTGACCTGGAGTTTTGGATTAAAACTATTGAGATAACTATGAAATGCTTCTAGTCTGTTTCGATTTATGATGACGAATGTATCGTAGACATAGCGCCACCATATCATTGGTTTTCACGCTTCGTTTCTCAAAAATATCTCTTCGAAGTGCTCAATGTACATATTCGCCAGCACGGGAAATGTTTAGACAAATTGCTACACCGTTGATGATTTGTGGTACACTCAAGTTGGTACGATCTTTCAAGGTCATATCGGAGTTGAGCGAATTCCTCGCTAATTCGTGAACAGGGAGCTTACGTCAAAACTAACCATCATCTCATCCTCCCCAATTGTTACGGTACTTAAGCGACGAACAAAATCAAACGAGTTCCTGATAAAGGAATTCGTGTTACGAACCAGTGGTTTCAAAAGCTGGGCAAGGTGCTTAGACAATTGATGTGTTGGGGATCCAATGCCGTCTACAATGAGCCTCAAGGGGACGCCTGAGAGCCTGAGCAGATTTGGGGTAGAGCATGGACCATAATCTTTGACCAAGCTTTTCCTTAATTCCTCGCAGGTATCTTGAAACAACCCTCTCATGGATATTCATAATGGTTGTAGCTCTACGATTGTCAATAACCTGCTACGAGCCATCAGCAAGGTGTGACTCTGCCTTATCTCTATAATCACTTTTAGAAAGAATCACGGTTGCCTTGCCTTTATTCTGCCTTAGTGATCACTATTTCCTCTTCTTTTCGCAATTTAAGGAGTGCTTGTTGTTCTTCTCGCGTAAGGTTAATCCTTTCTGGTTGTTGTTATTTTGATAATACTAGATATACCGTTTCGCAGTGCATCTGTCTGATTTTCAGGTATCTGGTTGAGGGCGGATTCCACGCATGGAATAATATCCTCAGCTTTTAAGAATTTTCTATTTAACGAGAAAATTAAGCCCTTTTCCAGCAATCTTTGTTCGGTCTGCGATAGTGGCCTATCTGATAAATTATTTACCTCCGAATATTGTCGAGCACTGTCATCAAAATAACTAGCAGATGTACATTTATCTTTTAAAGTTAATAGCATGTTGAACTTACGTTTTTGTCTTTCTTTTATGTGCTCGGTTTATGTGGCCAAAACCTGGGCGTGTTATCCACAAATTTTGCAGAAATACACTTCTCATAACACATTTCACAATTCGGACTTCATTTAAACCTGAACCCTGTTCGTACCGACACCCTTGGTCTGACGATGCTCCTGTGTTCAAGATTCAAGATTCAAGAATTTATGGTATAAAAAGCTCGTAGCTGTACAACACCACAGGATATTCGTATAAGGACAATAAATATATATATATATATATACAAAAATGATTAAGTCATTAGGAAGATCGACAGTTTTGTAGTTGCAAAAAAATGTCATGTATTGTGGCCATATGGTGGTGAAAAATATTCGTTTGGAAAAAAATCATGTTATATAAACGGGATGTAGGGTGGAATTACTGCGCATAAATATATCCAATTTGTTCCTGAAAATCCTTACACTAGATGATTGGACAACATCTGACGGTAGGGAGTTCCATAAGAAGCAAACGCGCACCGAATAGAAGAACCGACGGCAGTTCCGGTGGGAATGTGGAATATCAAATGCCAATCTGTGAGTACGTGTGGCATGGCTTGACCGGAGGCGAAATAGATGCCTCAGAGGGTGCGCCTTGGAGTTGATTATTTTGTAGGTTAGTATTAGATCGAATCGAACCCTTCTGCGAAGCAGTGTATCCAAATTAAGCTGCTCAAGTCGATTCTCATATGGTAGGTTGCGGAGGCAGCCAACCATTTTAGTTGCTCTGTGATAGATCCTCTCGCAGCTTGATGTCCTTTTGTAGCCACGGTGCCCAAGCTTGCACTGAGTAATCCATCACCGGGTTAATATACGTATTTATGAGCATGGAGAATGATTCCCGGAAAAAAATGTCCGAAAATCCGCCGAAGCATACCTAGCATGCGGCTAGCTCGATTGTACACTGCTTCGCATTGCATGCTAAACTTCAGACTTCCACTAATCCATATGCCGAGGTCTTTTTCTTTGGTTGTCCATTCCAGTTGATTTGGTCCAAGGTTGTATGAGAATGGAAAATCTTTGCCTATTTGCAACATTTTACACTTTCTGAAGTTGAATGGAAGTTTATTTCTCTCCGACCAGCTGTTCAATAGATCCAAATCGCTTTGTAAGCGCAAACAGTCCACGCTTGACGTGATTCGCATCCAAATTTTAACATCATCCGCAAAGAGAACCATTTTGGCTGTGACAAGTTTCGGAAGGTCGTTGATGTAGACCAAAAAGAGAACCGGACCAAGTACCGAACCTTGTGGGACACCGCTAGTGGCCTCGATTTCCCCAGACATCACACCATCGATACGTACAGTTGCTTTGCGATCAAGAAGGTAACTTCTCAGCCAGGCAAGAAGGCACCCATTAATACCAACATCGTGCAGCTTGCGCAGGAGTATAGAATGGTCCACGCGATCAAACGCCTTTGATATGTCCATATGTTCATATGCGAAACGTCACCGAAAAACCTGCTTTAACCGATTCATTGTAAACTTCCTTTTCATGATTATGAACTCACGATCGGTCTCGAATATTATCAAATGCCTAAGTAAATACGAAAAGTTTAGTAAGTGTACAGAAAAGAGGTACAGCACAAGTAAGTAATAATCATGACACTTAAAAAGTGAGCAATCGAGGGATTGTTCTTTCCAGGTCGTGGAGTTTCGTATCTCATTCACGAACGTCTTTGTATTTCCAATCCACATTATCTAAATGTTTAACTTCTTGATCTCAACCCCCGTAAAGTACATCTTTCTGAATACGAACACTATTTGAATATTTCCTGGGAGTTGGTAACATTTTACAACACTAACGAGATCAAGGTTGATTCAGTCAGCACTGTACCCTGGTTCGTCCGTGCTACAGTCAGGCCAAGGCAGGGATGAGATACCGACCCGTGTGCAAGCTGCGCGCACAGCGTTTTCGCGACTGCGTTGGGTTCTATTTAGTCGTAGAGAAATCAGCCGACGTACAAAGCTGCGCGTTTACATAGCGGTGATTCGTCCAGTTCTAACTTATGGATGCGAGACGTGGCATGTGCGGGTGGAGAATATGCGGAAACCAGAGGTTTTCGACCACTGGTGTCTCCGACGCATCCTCAATGTTCGATGGGATGAGCGAGTAACGAATGGCGAGGTTCGCCACCGTTGTTTTGATATCCCTCGCCTGAGTTCGATATTGCGACAACACCGACTGAGATGGTTTGGCCACATCCTGAGACGCTCGGACGCTAAACTAACCAGGGTGACATTATTGGCGATACCCTGCGCAGAATGGCATTGTCGTCGCGGAGGACAAGAAAAGACTTGGCTCGCCAACGTGAGATCGAATATGGAGCTGCTTGGTCTACGATCGGTTTACGGATGGCGCACGTGGGACCGGACCTGGCTTAAAATTTGCGCGGATCTCGCTTTTAACCGCCGAGCGTGGGTGCCTGCAATCCATGACGTCAACGAAGACGACTCATCCTCCAGGAGGAGATAGCCGCATAAAAGTAAAGTAATTAAGTACCACTACATTCGTCAGTTGGTTTAAATGCCCACAAACGGTTTGCATGTACCCATCCCGTCAAACCGGGTCATGATTCGTCCTTGATCACCTGACCATGGGACATCGATCGATCACCCTCGCTTGAAAATTTGCCATTCACTCAGCAATGCTGCGTACAATCGACGATGTGGAAACCTGTTCTCGTCGCAGCGTGCCACGACTTCCCGTGGTCGAACCAGAGCGCCAACAACCTTATCATCCCCATGGTAACTTCAAGGCCACTTTTGTTTACAATTTGATTTCATCGCAGCACGAACGGGTTGGTCGCTGTTTGTGGGACAGACGAAGGAATTGATGCGACGGATTATCCTGGTGCATTGCCTTCGTGGACCAACTGGGCTATTTGTAAGTGTTTTCGTTTTTCTCTCGTTAAGAAGTAGTTCGTGCTTTCTAAGGGTTGCTTACATAATAAATTTGTGACCTTGTCGATATTTAATTAGCGCGGCTGCATGTGTTTCGTAAATATAAGTCAAGTTAGGTCTATTGGATATCGATTTAGAAGCGGGTAGCTAAATATCCAAACTGATTGTAAATGGTGACTGTGAAGATGAGGTCAGGAGAAGGATCGGGAGGCGAACCAAGCATTCTGCATGCTGAATTCCATTTGGAAATCCTCCGCTCTCAGCATTAACACGAAGATCAGACTCTTCAAGAGCAACGTTCTGAGTGTGTTGCTGTATGCATCGGAATGCTTGAAGACGACCTCTGCCATTGAGCGCAGAATGAACGTGTTTAAAACTAAGTGCTTGAGAAGGATTCTACGGATTTTGGCCACACACCATTTTGAATGAAGAGCTCGTGCGAAAAACTGGTCTGGAGGTGGTATCTACCGTAGTCAAAAGACGACGGTGGAGATGGTTTGGTCATGTCTGCAGGATGGATCCCAGTTCACATACGAAGGTAGCCATTCGCTGGTTTCCGCAAGGTAAACGAAAACGTGGACGGCCCAAGGAAACTTGGCGCAGAACGTTGGAGCGCGAACTACATGCACAAGTTTTCACGGTGCAGACGGCAACGGAAGCAGCGCCAGACCGGAACCACTGGCGTGGGGTTGTCTTCGCCTCATGTGCCACCCGGCGCGGAGAGGACTGAGTGAGTGAGCTAAATATCCAGATAAAAGGGGCTTGATAAAACAATGAATGTTCAAACTTTTAAGTGACGTGTCTTTACTGTTTTAATGCATTCAGATCCCGATCGTATTTTCCCTGCCTCGGTCGTATGGAGCGTCTTTAGTGGAAAAGCATTCTTCTTGTTCGGTATAGACGGCAGAAGGTTACCCCCGTGTAAGCCGCATTACATTCTGTTCATTGACATGATTGCCATTCAGATGAGCGGTTTTCATTTACCTGGTGAATTCACCAAAACTGCTCTTCTGAGAACTCAGAAAGTTTTATGGTATAAAAAGCAGTAAGCTTAACAATAACCATAGGATGACAAGGTGTATGGAATATAAAAAATATAAAATCTCACAAAAATCAATAGGGAGGAAGCGAAAACCTCAACAGATTCCGAGCGTGTGATTTCTTCACCAAAATGTGCCAAGTGAAACAAATTCTTACCGAGAAAAAAATTTCGACGGATATCCAATCGATAATGCGGAATACTTAAAGCCTTTGGATGTATTCGTGTTCGAGTAAGACCAATGGGCTTTAGCAAGTGTTTAAGGGGATGTTTCTCAGTATGCAAGATTTTGAATGCCAACAGGAGGTTACTCCGTATCTGTCGTTGTGTAAAATCGTGTAGATTCAGTTTTAACATTCACTCTTTGAAAAGCAAATTTCTGTACCGGGACACCAGCTTTGTAGCACGATGATAAATCCTGTCAAGTAGTTCGATATCATTCCTCACCCATGGTGCCCGGCTTGGATGGAATATTCCATAACAGGACGTATATACGTATTAATTAACCGGGGTAAGGTTTCTGCCGGGAAAATATTACATATCCTTTGTAGAAGACTCAAGATACGACAGACTTTATTGTACACTGTCCGGCAATGATGTCCAGACTTAAGGTTAAACGACACCCATATTCCGAGATCTTTTTCTGCGGTTTTCCAGGCGAGATCTTGCGTGCCAAGCTGGTACGTGTGGTGCAGAGATTTTCCAAGTAGCAAAGACTGTTCCCCATGACTGCTTATACTTAATGCTGTTTTGTTGAATAACTGTGTTTAAAATTCGGTTTCGCAGCTGTGATTGAGGAATATCAGGAACACGAATGCTTCTATTCTTTCGGGTGACCTTGAAATCCCGATTCCAAGTGAGCAAACTGACTGAGCGACTAAACGGTTTGTTCACGAGAAGCAGCGCTGTCTTTACCATCGGTTTTGTAGAATGTGCTGCTGGCCCCACGGGTGGATTGCCCGTGGAGGCCAGATCGCTGCAGATCTTAATTCAGTAGCGTTCCCGACTTCTAATGCTTTAAAGAATAGGCAGTCCCAGGACGTCTACATCTTCATTTAATGTTGTAGGCATGTCTTAACTTGACCGCCTTGTCGCCGACGCGAAGTACGAGCGGGTTTAGGGGGTCGAGGACGATTTTCGTGAGCGCTGAGTCTGTTTTTCGGATGAGGTTGCCGAACCAATACAGTCTTCGCCGTTGGATGTGAACGGAAAGCGGAAGTATTCCATTGCCTCGCGCCCGAACGGCAGCGTTAGATACTCAGTCAGTATATCCTAAGCACCATTGGTAAAACGCTTCTAGAGATCGTACATCCTGTAACCTCAGCGGCCACGTCTCACATCCATAAAGCGGCACAGGGCGGATCAATAGCTGATAAACATTTATTTTAGCCGACGCTGATCTCTGGCCCGTATCAAAGGGCTCCTTTTAACTGCAGAAACGCCTTAGGCGCACGTTCAACCATTCACTTTATTTTAGCCTGACAATTGGGCAACATACTGAAACTGAGGTATTTAAAGACTAGAACATGCTCGATCGTAGAGCCCTGAACGTTCAATTACTGGACGCCTGCGATTTATTCTTTAACCGCTTCATGTCACTTGAATATCGCTGCTCAATATCAATCTGGTATCTTTTTAGGTGTACGTGTTTGTACACGTATAAGTTGATTAGTTTAAGATTCTGCTTGTGACTAACCCAGAGCAACAAGCACACGCTAGTTTCGGTTTTTTTTGCTACGACCCTTCATGCGTGAGAGTGCTGACGCATCGTGAGTGGTAGCTTCACGCAGTCTGGTCGATAAACGATCGATCGATGATGCACGTTGACTCATTGTATTTGGCCTTGAAGTATTCAATCATGTGATCGATGACTACTCATCTAATATGATAATCCAAAGAAGTCTTTTGCCCCATCGTTCAATCTTCAAGAATTTACATTGGCAAAATGCACATAGTTTCACAAATACCATCGCATAGTAAATATTCGTTCATGATAAAGAAATAGCACATAATCTTGTAATGCCATGTATAGTCCAGGTGATCAGTTACCATGAGTTAATACGCAGGTGTATTCAAATCGTTTTACAACAAATATGTGTCCTATTTTCGAATAAAGGTATCGACTCCGGGTGCGGTAATAACAGTTACAAGGAGCGCATTCTAACGGAAACAAACAAGTGCAAAATAAAAGTATCACCGACCTCCATGAGGAGGAGGAGGAGCAGTTTGTAATACCAGTGAGTGTTTGCAAGAATATATATCGACAGGCCAACAGATTCTTAGGAATCTTTTGAAGAATATTTGGAAGATTTTCGCTCGTAACTTTTTCCAAAGTTAATGAACGCTTACCTTCGTCCAACAATGTAGTATGTTTTAGTGATCTGGTCTCCTTGGCTACGAAATGATATTTCCCTTTTCGATAAAGTGATGGGTTTTCGTAATGTTCCGTGCACTTAAAGATTGCGACGTCTGGGTCTATGTGACTGTACTTAATGGAGGATACGGCACAATATTATTTACACCTATAAAATTGTATCTACCGAAGGTCATCCACTACACCATTTGTTTCAAGGGTGATGTGAGACATACGCCATCTTTGTACATCCCAAGGTCGATTTTCCACTGTGTGTGATATATTCTTCAAAAATTATCTACTTCAAAATGTGCTGGACATTTCGTGCATGGCGATATTTACCGCAAAATCCGGCCCATGTGTGTAAACGAAGATTATTCGTGAACCAGGGAGTGGCCGTAATGCTATCCAAGTCGGCGCTCAAAGCGCTCATTGTATCATGACAGAGGATCAACATGGACATAATCCAGTGCGATTCCCGACGAACGACAGTAAATAGGAGGAGGAGAAAGAGGATTTTTACAACCATCATACAAGATAGACCAAAGAGTGACATCGTCATGTTAATGGGTGACTTCTACGCCGAGATTGGCAGTGACAACCAACAGTATGAAGAGATCATGGGGAGCAATGACTTGACGAGATGAATGACAACGGGGTGAGATTTGCCGACCTATGCGCCGCAAGCAATCTGGGCATCGGAGGAAGTGTTTTGACCACAGTAGGATGCACAAAACGATTTGGGTGTCACCAGATCTATCAACATAAAATCAGATAGACAACGTGTGCATCTGGAAGAAGTTTTTACGCTCTCTTCATGTTGTATGCGTCAAACGAGTAGCTGACGTGGCTCCCGACAATCATCTACTTGTCGCCAAGTTGAAGCTGATGTCGAAGGAAACCGGATAGAGAAGTCCGGACAACGACATCGCTACCACAACGCTATTCTGAAAGACAGTAGGAAGGACGAAATTCTAAGTCCTGGAAGATTGAAGATGATATCATAAAACAGAAGTGGCAGCCAGTCAAAGAAGCGGTGACCTCAACATGCCAAGAAGGACTGGGCCCCAAAACATAAACGCACACGGAAAGGATCTCAGCAGGGACGCTACGGAAGATAAAATATAGAAAAGAATAGAAAGCACTGTTAAACAACAGCATAACGAGAGCAGCAAAAGCAAAACCACAAGAAGAATATACAGAAGCAAATAGAATTGTCAAACGGGGCATCAGAGAAGGCAAACGAAACTACGTAGAGACACTGGCCATAGAATCAGAAGAAACAACGCATCAGACCAACACCAAGGATCTGTATTCTACCATCGAGAAACTACCAGGAAAGTTTGCCCGGTAACCGGTAACGAGTTTGGCTGAACGATCGTATATTCTGTCAAGCAGTAGAAGATAGTTTTGAGCCAGAGATTACAATTTTGCAATGCAGTTTCCATAGTATCATGCGATTTGTGTTTCCGCAGATATCCTCGCTATTGTGGTGTCGATTTCCGGGTCGATGTTCCCATAGGGACCGGTTTCTTTAGCGTTGATCTGAATAGACGACAATCAATGATATGGAGCCGTGTTTCGACGTTACATTTCGATCTCAGTCGATACTCGCTTTGCACGTGATCGGTTCTCGTCCTGTGCCCTTTTGCAACCGTATGTCTTGAGGCGTGACGTTTGCATTTCGAAAAATCAAGACGCAACTGAAGCGTCTTCGCCGACGTCCATGGAGGAACTCCGTGTTTCATTATTGACCTTTCATGCAATCGTAACCTGATAATCGTTGGATAGCCAAGGGGATCGTTGTTGTTTTTAGCCTCCTTCGGTCGATGTCAACCATGGATGTACATCACAATCGCATGAATTTCATGTTTTACAGCTTTTGGAATGAATAAAAAACAGTCCGATTCGGGAGGAACAATCTCCCCCGCAGCGCTTGCAACGATAGGCAGAACTCGGTTGTAGGGCGTCAGTTGCACGCCGGCGGCATGATCTGCGTTCAGCAGCCAAGAGCTGTATCTGATCCTCCCCGGCTTGCAGACGACGCTTTACACATAGCCTCCGAAGTGAGCGGTCAAGAGCAAGTTCTTCCCAGCTCGCGGGGTTAATGTCAAGAGCTTTCATATCTCTTTTGCAAACATCTTTGTACCGCAAGTGCGGTCTGCCCAATGGTCGACTTCCTTATTGCAACTCACCATAGAGTAGATCTTTCGGAATACGACCATTTTCCATTCTATTGACATGACCAAGCCACCGCAGGCGGCGCTGACTTAATAGACTAGCTTTTGAAAGCACTTCAGCGTTAGTCACTCTGTCCATCCACGATATGTTTAGGATACGACGGATGTTTCGTAGATGGAAAGCATTCAGCTTCCGTTCGTGTCTTGCGTCGGTGGCCCAGGTTTTGCTGCCGTATAGTAAAGCATTTGGTACGTACGCGCTGTATACCATCATCTTTGTCTTTACAGTCAGCTTGCGGTTACCCCAAACGCGAGAGTTCAATCGGGACCAAATGACAGCTGCTCTGCCAATCCGCTTATCAATCTCCGTGTCTAGCGAGAGGTTATCCGCAATGGTTGAACCAAGATATGTGAAATGATGTACTGGTTCAAGCTGACAGTTTCCAACAGTGATGATTGGTGGCGATACAGTCCCTTGACCAAGGACTTTGGTCTTGCTCATGCTGATTGTTAGACCAAAGTCTTTGTATGTCGACGAAAAACAGTCTATTAGCGACTGTAGGTTCTCTTGGGAGTGAGCAATAAAGGCTGCATCGTCGGCAAACAACAGGTCCCCAGCCAAGGGGATCGCTACCACAATAATTGCAGAATGTATCACGAATTGCACACAATGTATCATATCTGTTCTACGTGCGGATGAAGAAGCTCAGCAATCGTACACCAAACAGTCCGGAAACACATGAGAATTTGGTATAAAAGTGATGAAATTCAAGGTCGTCTTACATCGCAAGAAGTTACGTTGGTTATGGTATGGTATGATATGAAAGCACAAGCCTGATCCAGGCAAAGTGCCACACAGTCAGAGACTGCACGTGGGCTAAGATACTATCGGGTTGCCCAGGCCTAGACAGATATGACGGTGGAAATAGAACTAGAAATGATAGTGAGACTGCAGCGTGTTTCAGCATACAGCTCACTACCGTTGGCCAATCAATTAAGCACGATGTTAGCCGTACAGCTCAGAAATGCTGCACGATTGCACATCCGGGCCATTGGTTATGACATTTATCTTAGTAATGAAACCTCCTCGACCTACTGGATAAGCACGGCGAATACTCAATAATGAACACTGACTCATGCTCACGCCTTTGTTCAAATTCTCTAACAGAACTTATAAAACAAAGTTTACATATACATGGTAAAAACAACTGCTAGCTTGCCGGAAATTAAGTTTCTGAGCCTCGTTCAACCAGCGAACAAAATCCCGTAGCCGAGACCTGCAGAAGGAATCCTACAGATGGATTCCATTAGTTTCGGGTCAAGCGTTCACCACACTGTGGGGCTGAGAACACCATTACTTACTTATTTCGTTTTGTTTGCTTCGATTCATGGGTGGATTAGCCGACTTGATTGATGTCTCAAATCATCAGTCCACGCCCTTCGCTCGTTAGCAAATCGCTTAGCCAGCATGACAGTGAAAGCCGCAAGGAAGCTGATGTCGCTCTACTCGTTCACGAAACTTGTTTGAATGCCAGTTCCATTCGAGGTGTAGGCACCTCTTCCCAGTTTGTTTGTGCTTACTCTTCTATAGAAGCCGTAGCAATTTAAGTCCCAACCTTCCCCATCTTTTAGGATTTTACTTTTTCATGGATGTATGTCAGTTAAGCATTCGGTACGTGCCAACGGTGTAATGATGATGATGATGATGAGGGCATCTAAATTCTGCTCTATAGTTGACAGACAGGTCTTTTCTTAACCGCTTTGTAGCCGATGTCAAGATACGGCAGGTCGAGGATGTAAAGGAATAGTTTCGCTCTCCGTGAACATTCAAAGGCAAATACTGCAGTGTTTTGGCCCCGTCCTCCGGAAGACGACTCAGTGCTCATAAAACTTGTTTTGAACATAATACACTGGTAGTCTCGATCTCCAGCGAACTTATGATGGCACCTGATTACTGATAACTCTCATAATGATTTCAAGGTACAGACGCTCTATTGCTCACCCACTCCACTATATGCGGTGCGGTTGATGCTCGAAGCTCTGGTTCCGAGGAATTTTACAAGTATATACCGTGGTTTTGTAAAAATTGAAACTATTTTGAAATAAGTCTTGAACCTTAGTTGATAAGTATTGTGGTGTTCACATCCCCATCCCTTACACACCACTACCGGTTTCTGGCTGTTTGCCGTCATCAGGTGGAGACAGTAACATCAGGTTCAGTGAGCCTTGATAAGATTAGGTTAAGTGAAACACTTGTGGGGTGGTCAGTATTCTAATTTACAATATCACCATCAAGATTTGTCGTACGTCAAACTCTGCGGATTATTAGTATTTGGAGTCACAACATTTCCTTGAGTGTGGCCCATTTTTCTGAGAAATCGAAGGCGTAAAAATGTTTACGATCCTTGGATTATGCTACCATTTAACGAATGAAGCAAGAAAGGAACGTATACTATCGTAGAGCATCGTCGACACCAAGAGAACTCAGCAGGTTGTGTGTGTGTGTGTGTGTGTGTGATTCAGCATTTTCATCTGTTAAGTTTTTTGTATCTAACACTGCGAGGCTACCTAGTAAACACCTTAGACAGCACGGTGTGGTCTGATTCACACACAAAACAGCTTATTGATCGATTTATCGATTAAGGCGGCGCTTGCAAAAGTGTTTTGGTGCTTTGGCATGTGGGTTGACCTCAAATGAACCCAGAATTTCAAGGTCATGTAAAGGCGCATTGTGAATCGTTTCGTTTTGTTCTTTGTTAAGATGGTCACGAAAAAGCAGTGAGATTGGGTAGAAAAGATAAATTTCGAAATCATTGAAAGACACACCTAACTGTGTCGGAACCTCCACAGAACGTATTCAAATCGTCAAGCTGCGGAGTGATCGCATTCCTTGTCTTACAATCCAACTGTAATCGGCTTGTAGGATAGTTTAGCAAATAGATGCTCCAAGAAGAACAAAGCTAATTTTTTTTTAATTAAAGACTAGTGTAAAAACACACAACGAATACGGTACAAATTACACATAAAATAGACAAAGGTGTAGTGAAGCAAATTGGAGAAATGACTTTAGATTCGAAGACGTTGTAGGTGGCAGTATGTTGTGTTTTGATAGAATCAATGACTAACACTGTCCATCGTGCATTATTTTGAGCTCCTGATTATCAGGATATATTGTTCTTACATGTACGTAGATATATTATACGTTGTTGGAGTCCCCTCGAAGTCAGCTTTCTGGATATCCCACTCTCGGAGCGGCTTTCGATAATACGAGCAAATTCGGATTTCTCGTGATTTCCTCATATTGACTCTACGCGTGCAACGCTGTTAATACTCTTCAAGTCTTCAAATGAATTTACGTCATCGGAAAGATCTCATTCTTCGCCATCGACCGGTTATATTTTCAACATCGTGCGATCAACTACCGAAGCGTATCGCCGGATTCAATTCTGATTTTGCTCCTATTCGTGAACACCGCTTTTGTCGCGTTCACGATATTCATCATCGATCGCTCGACAGAACCACTGCTTATGCACACACCACTGAACGGTACTGCACACAACCCAGACCGGATGACCCCGAAAAGGATACAAAGCGCACCGGGATGCCGGTTTGCCAAAAGTCGGGAAGTCCTAAGGCGAAGTCTGTCACGTGTAACGTTTGTTTGTTGAAAGTGTATACAGAATGCCACAAATCGCTTACCTCGGATTTGGTATCGATTATTAATGGAGATAATTGTCCGGTGTTTGTTACGCTTGCCTGGTTTGCAAGGCCAAATCAACAACAGCAGTTATCGGCGACGAAAAAATCCCCTATGATATTGATTGAGTCGCGAATGGAATGTATATAAAACTACAAAAAACTGAATGAAACTGATAATAACGTCAAAAAGGCACCGTCGTTACCCGACTTAGAGGTTACTGTCGAAGAGCCGGTAGATAATACATCATTACTCGAGCAGGTACTGTTCGTGGATGTATCTGAAAATTTGGACGCTAATAGTTCTGCAGAGGATTGAGAGAAACTGCAAACGGATTTGGACAGCGTGTCGAATTGGGCGGCCATTAATGACATGTCATTCAACATACAGAAATGTAAGATGCTCCATCTTGGCAAGAATGTTCCTTGGACATATCTATTGGGAACTGGAAACTTGACATGGAGCTCGTTGGAAAGAGATCCTGGAGTATGGATTAGTAAAAACCTGAAGAGCACGGTACATTGCCAAAATATATATCGACAAGCCAACAGATGGTTAGGTATCTTTCGTAGAATATTTTTAAGATTCTCGTTGGTAACGTTACCAGGGATAATAAACGTCTACCTTTGCCCTACGATGGAGTATGCGGTAGAGGTCTGGGCTCCTTGGCTGCGAAAAGACATTGCTCTCTTCGATAAAATCTATCATAGAGCAACAAAGTTAGTGATGGGTCTTCGCAATGTGCCGTACACCGAAAGATTGCGACGTCTGGGTCTATGCGACTTTACCCAAAGGAGGATATGACGCGATATTATTTTGACCTATGGAATTGTGTCTACCAGAGGACATCCACTAAAACACTTGCTTGATGTGTGTGATGGGAAAGTGACACGCGGACATACCTTATCCCTTTACGTTCCAAGTTCCCGTATTGATTGTCGGCGTTCTTTTTTCGCCATTTATCTTTGGAATTCCCTACCTTCTTCAGTCACTTAATCCTTAGTTTGATAACTTCTGAAGAATGCAGAATACGTTTATTTAGCTGGAGAGATATGCAATTGATTTTGAAAACTTCTATCTTTCCGTAGTTGAGTATCGCTAATTGCTCGAGATGTCCTGGCGCATATCTCAGCATACTTCTTCTAATGTTTGATATGAACCCCAGCACTTGCTTGAAACATGCATCGTCACTATGGTCTTTAGAATCATACAGCAAGAAATCTCTGCATATATTTTGAAAAGCAAGCATGGCGTCGTTCGGGAGGGGTGGTAGAGTGCATGTTGAGTCTTTCCTTCTTATACTGTTTTGATGCCTGTTGAGTGTCCGCGAGATTGCACTTTTTGAGGTAATGCCATAAGAAGTGTCTAATTATAGACCGAATGTGACCAAATTCCATGAGACAGAGAAGGTTGCATTCATTTCTAACATTTTCCCTTCATTTAAGCCACCGCATTCTTCGCAAAATCTTTTTCTTTGTTGCACTCATGATTGTGAAGTGCGAAATTACGTACGATATCATCGTTCGATGCAACTAATCTCGCTCTACACTTGTGTGTGGCAAACTTACTACATCTCCAATTAATATTGCCATTATTTGATTGTTTCTCGAACCAAAACTCGCTTCCCATGTAAATTAATGTCCTTCGACCTTTGATACTTGTACAATATTCAAGAGTCATAGCACACATTGAAATAACTTCTTATCTTAAATAACTTCCCTGAGGATTAAGTAATCGAAGATTAATTGACCGGGGATGAAGTGACTTGGAGAATAAATGTCTGATGATTAAATGTCTGAATGTTAAATGTCTGGGGATTAAGTGTCTGGCGATTAATTGACCGGCCACCATGCAAAACAATATCATTCGTGAGCCTTACCTTTGATATTCTCTATTCCTTTTATACTATTATATTTTTCACATTTTCATCCATAACGTCATCCTGTTGTGTTGTAAAGTATTAACTTTTTAACCATAAATCCTTGAATCCTTTGAGAAAGATTGACTTTTAAGAAGATCCTCGTGCAGCAGTTGGGAATTATCATTGAGGATAAAATTTATAAGCTGATCGCAAATGGGAGAATGATGTTTTAGGATTTTTTAAGAATGCTCTCATAAAGAATAGAGCTTTCGCGCCGAACGCTCCTAGTCCAACGTTCGGGTTCGAGTCCCACCCGAAGCAGGAAATGCACTGCTAATGATGGTTGGACACAGATGAGTAGCAACAAACATAATACTCTTATTGTTTTATTACTGTGTACTAAATTCGCGCCAAAAATAATTTGTTTGAAAACCCTAACATTTCCGTTTTCTCCTCCGTTCAGTCCATGATCTTATCGATTTTACTGATTGTCGGATCGATATTTTGGCCCACCGTTGGAATGATGGTGATATCGAGTCAAGAATCTTCGCTGCGTGGCGCAATGGTGAGTGAGGGTCATTCTGACTCACTAGATGACAGTTTTATACGTTTCATCCTTGTAAACACACGTAGCTTGTTTACATATCTTTTATTGGGTGCACAAGGCTGGTGCATTCTCGGTTTTTAGCGCGAAGCTGTATAGATGATGTCTTCTCACACAGTGGAATGAGGGCCAAGGAGTCGCAGTAATTTTTCCGACGTTTTTGGTTACAACTTGGTTTGGTGAGCACACACTTCCTTAAACGTGCAACCGAATGGGACTCGAACCTTGAACCTACAAATTGAAGATGTTGTGATTTTTGAATGTTTGCTTTTGATTGACGGCAAACTGCGCTTACCGAAACGCTTCCAACATCACTTTATTATTCACGGTTAGCTTGCGCTTGGGGAGAGATTATCCTCAATATTCAAAGCGTGTACGCCAGTTTGAGTAGCAAGAATAGAAAGTGCGTAATATGACATCGTCTTCCGCGATAAAATTGGTACGAAGACGAGTAAGAGCTACAACTCATGCGTTGTCGCTGGAAACTCTCACGTCAAGGGGATTTGGAAACAACTGAAGAAATTCCCTGCCGCTGATAACTGACACAAACTTGGATTCAGATCGGTGAGCTTGATCCACACACCACCTATGAACTCGACCTTGGGTAGCTGATGCGCTATCTTCGAGCTAGATAAGATGAGATACTGCCATCGGCTGCTACGCGTATATTACGCTGGCAGCGTAGAAATGCCGCTGAGATAGATATTTCCTGTCCCGAATCGGACTGTTTAGTGATTTGAAATTCTGTGGAGCATGAAGTACATCTATGGTTGACGTCGACCGAAGGAGGCCTCCTCCAAGTATGTTTATCTCATATTCCACAGCGCTTTAACTTATTCTACACTCTGATTTTGCGGTAATGAAATCTTCCTCACTGCAATACGCATCTCCTGGTCGATGATTATCGATTGGTCGATACCTCCAGAGAAGGTTGCCTTGGGTTTGAAAAGGACACCATAAGGGAGTGTGTATGTATGGAACACTGAAACGTTTTCAGAATTGGATTGATTGAATTTTACTATTGCCAATATTCATAATCCATCGCTGAAGATATTTAACTTGACTTGGTAGGTACCCGTTGTATAAAAGTGCATCATAATGATTCGTTCTTTGTAGACATCTCACGTTTTGTCCGTCCTTGTCCTACAACATGACGTTTATTTCTTCTCTCGTTAAAACTGTCGTTTACACAGAAAATCACCTCCGATTTACCAGTCCCGTTGAGCAACTGGTTCGTTGGATATCAAGGTGACCTTAACGACGTGACCTTGAAATCCACGGTCAAGGGCCTGCTCACGTACTTGAGTCGGAAGCAACGCACGGTGCCCAGCGAACACTATTGTGGAACATTGTTCAATTGTACCGGCCAAGTTTACAATCGATCGAATCCAATCCACCGACATGAGTTATACCCAACCAATCAGAACTATTTGTTTATCGTACGACGTATCTATGGTGACGTGTTCGGGTACATGACATATTTACCATATAAAACAATGTTTGAACCAGGTGAGTATCCGTAAATACGAAAGAAACACCAATAGATAATAATCTCACGGTCATGTGGATTTGCATTCTTGTAGTTTGCGCTTATACCACGATTCAGTTCTGATCGCATGAGAGGTAAAGTAAATGTTCGCTATCCATGCGCGGGCAGTTGTCTCCTGTTATCCCTCAGAGTGATTCCAAGATGCACCGACCCACGCGATCGATAATATTGTGCGAAGCAAATCAAGGTCAAAATATGCTACTGGGTTCATAATGCCATGGGATAATGACCATCCAGCAAAGCTGTCTGTGTGGTAGATGAGATTGATGGAGCAGAAAGAATCAACAATATTTGCATGTAGTTACCACGACTGGTTTCGTGCCGCTTTGCGCTCAGCCGGTAGAGGGAGTAATCAGAATCAACATGCCTTGGGAAACAGTGATCAAACGATAAACAAGGTTTGGTCTTGTGATAACGTTGGCACGAACAACTTGGTCGTTCACATTTGTCCATAAAACGTGTGATGAGGTTAAACCTATGGGCTTTAAAAATGCCCGTAATTGTATGTATTTCCGTCACACCCCACGACAGTAACTTGAAACAGTAAGATCACAACCGCATCTCTTGAAACAGTGGAGAAATAGTAAGAATCAGTACTAAGTCCTTTGAAATATTCACAAAGTTTATCACAACGGTCCACATTGGAAGCACTGGACTCGAGTTTCGCTCTTATTTCAACTCATCAGCGGTGCATATCCTGTCTCAGGTCTGATCCGAACACAGGACCTTCACGATTGTAGTCTCACACCTTACGGCCTGAGCTACCGTTCACCGTTTGACCGATCGCGGTTAGGCCTTCATGAATGTTTCTCCAGACTGGCATATTTGAGTAGCGTCATATGCCCGAACGAACTCTCCAAACACTCTGGAACAACAATGCTCGTCAGATTTAATCGGTGTTAGCTTACACTTTATTTGAAGGAAAGACCTTATAAGGAGATCAGATCGGTTGGACGACCACAACAGATTTTGCTGTCTCCTTCTCGACTGGTCGGGCATATGACGCTACTCAAATGTGCCAGTCTGGAGAAACATTCATGAAGGCTTAACCGCGATCAGTCAAAACGGTGGGCGGTAGCTTAGGCCGTATGGCGTGAGACTACAATGGTGATGGTCCTGGGTTCGAATCCGACGCGAGGCAGGATATACACTGCTGATGAGCTCAAATAAGATCGAAACTCGAGTCCAGTGCTTCCAATGTGGACCGTTGTGATAAACTTTGTGAATATTTCAAAAGAATTGGTACTGATGAGTAGTCGCAAAACACAATGAACAAACTCTCCAAACACCCTGAAATAGTAAGCAATTTGAGTTTGAAACAAAATTTCCGTATTTGCATGAAGTTTCCGCCCTACTCTAAAGCCGGTTTCTTGCTCTTTTTACTTTTCATGTAGAAACAGTATGATCATGATCCACATGCCTTAAAACAGTGGAGAAAT
>JACCGJ010008474.1:0-16248 GCA_013407085.1 Atriophallophorus winterbourni | reverse complement strand
ATTCTTAAAACATGTCCCAACCATCGCAAGCGAGCAAACATCAACATTTCTCTCAGTCCGTGGCCACCTGGTCCTAACACCCGCTTGCAGACATCTATATTTGTAACACGATGCTGCCACCGAATGCGAGCAATTCTACGCAGGCAACGGGTATCAAAAACAGAAAGCCGACGGACATCTTCCGCTCAGATAGACCAGGTTTCGCAGCCATAAAGGAGTGTAGCACGCACCACTGCGTGGTACACTCGGCCTTTAGTATGGAGTGAAACATCGCGTCGACGCCACAGGTGGCGCAGGTAGCAAACGCTGCCACCGCTTTGCGAACACGATGTGAGATCTCCTCCTTGACACAACTTCCAGCGGAGATAAAACTGCCAAGGTAAACAAAGCCGTCGACCAATTCAAGATTGACATCGCACACAGTTAGGTTTGGAAGAGAGCCGCTCCAATCCTGGGTAAGTGTTTTACACTTGTTAGGCGCAACGCACATGCCATACCTTGAAGCTTCAAGTGCCAGGCGGTCCAGGGCTTGTTGCATTATATGAGGGTCATCTCCCAGAAGTGCGATGTCATCGGGCCCCATTTACTCTGATCGGTTCGCTCGCTCACCCGGCAGAAGTTCCACAACTGTGCCACAAGTCAGCTAAAGCTTTTCTCAGGACATCGCGATGCGAAGTTAAAAGGAAGGCGAGATAGGGCGCCCTGCGCACCCCGCGGAGATATTGAACGAGGACGAACAATTGTCAGTCCGCTTCGAACCTGCCTGAAGGTTGGCAATATAATGCTGTAAGATCCAAACATACTTCTCGGGCACTCCATGTCTAAGTAGACAGTTCCAAAAGTCTTTCCGATCGATGTGAATCGAACTGCCGCAGGATGTCAAAGGAATACCACGATAGTTGGTTTACGAAAAGTGTGGCGTTGCTCCAGTAACTGACGGAGTGTCAAAATTTGATCTATGCACCCTCGGCCGGCACGAAACACAGTTTGCTCCTCACGGATTTGCTCTTCCCGTTTGGTACTCAATCGGTGAAGCAGAATTGACGCCAGTATTTTAGGAGCTACTGAAATGAGACTGATACCCCGATGATTTTCACAGGAATCGCGCCGTCCCTTTTTAAAAATAGGAGCAATTACTGATTTTCTCCAAGGGATCGGAACGCGTTCCTCAGCCCATATGTTGGCGAACAGCGCTTGAAGTTCGCGAACTAAAGCGAAACCGCCATCTTTGAACAATGACGGAGGCAAAGCATCAGCACCTGATGCCCGATGGCGCTTAAGGCTCCGGACTACACTGTAAATCGCTGATTGAGTCGGAGCCTCAAGAGAAATCGACCATGGGGTACAGTGTTCCGTATTCTCGAAATCAGTGGGTGCAGAAGGCCAGTTAAACTGTGCTTCAAAATGTTCTGCCCATCGCGCCATGCGTCTGTGCATGTTAAAAACTGGCAAACCATCTGCTTCACGTATCAACTCACTGATGCCTGGTCGCCCGCTTCCAGTTGTTCTGATGAGTTGGAACAATTTTCTGAAATTGCCTACAGCTGCCGCAGATTCCATTTCCGAAGCCTTAGAACTCCACCAACTTTCCCTGTCGGTTCTCAAACTGGCAACCAGTTTACGTTTAATAAGCCTTCGTGACGCATCATGTATGCTATCAGCAGAAAGCAACCGACGTTGGTCCATTAATTGGAGAGAATTCGCAGAAACCCAGTGCTGAGCTACACTGGAAGTCAACCCACAACTATCCAACGCGGCTGTTTCCAAGGAGGTTTGAATCCCACTCCATTGGTCATCGATACTATTTTGGGGAACTGTAGACAGATGCAGACTCAAATTGGCCTGAAACCCTCGGAGAACCGGGAGATCGTTAAGCCTAGCAACATTCAACTGCCTTGCAACATTTCTACGTTTCCAACCAAAACGCATCGAGAGCTTAGCACAGACTAACGCATGATCGGACTCTAGACAGGTGCCCCAGTAGGAACGGCAATCTTGCACACTCCCTCGCCAGGAGTAGCTGATAGCAATATGGTCAATTTGCGTGAACAAGGCCGCCGATGGAGATCTCCAAGTGGAGCAGTGGCGCTTCGAATGGCGGAAGTTAGTGCTGGCAAGGTACAGTCTGTGCTCTGAGCACAAGTTAAGCAATCTTTCGCCGTTGTCATTACGATGACAATCGAGACCAAACCGTCCACCCACGAAATGCTCGTTTAAAGATAGACGGCCTACACGTGCATTCATGTCTCCAGCTAGGACAACGATATCACTCCTCGATGCAAGTCTAATGAGTTCTTGTAATCTTCCATAAAACTCATCCTTGTCAAGTTCAGAGCTACAATTAGTCGGTGCATAGGCAGAAACCACAAACAGGTCGCGGGATTGGATGCGAAATCGGCCTTTTTTGCATGAACCCTGTAGTCTTACTGCACAAAGGCGACTGTCGACTGGGATCCAGTCTAACAGTGCGACCTCAGCTCGCTCACTCAAGACGATTCCGACACCAGCTTGACCAGATATCATGGCATCGTCATCAGTGGACAAACGTAGATAGTGTGACTTACATAAGTTAGAAGGGTTAGACAATCGTGTAACTGAGCTAGAGTTATGCATGCGTGTTTCCGACAAACAGCACACATCGACGTCGAGGCTATCAAGCGTGCGAGCCAAGGCTGCCTGCTGTCCGATGCTAGCTAAAGTCCGTACATGAAACGCAGCTAATTTGAATGGTACGCGTGGGCGGAAGAACGCTCTGGAGGCATTCGAAGCAGGCAAAATATTCGAAGTAGCTGAATTTGGAAACCTCGATGAACAAGCTGCACTTCTGTCAGGGCTAACCAAAGAACCACAAAACTGAAAACAGTTATTAAAAAAGTTTGCATGCAGTGTGAGATCATGTAAAGCATTTTGAGCAGAGAGCAAAGAGCTTGAGAGCAGAGAGCGTGGGAGCACGGGATCTGTCATTTTTACCTTTATTTTCATAATTGCTTGTGGGCGTGATACTACCCGGTTGCCCAGGCCGAAGTAGGGGGTTAGCTTAGGGGGCTCCACCCGGAGCCATTGGCTAAAAAGCCTGAACCACAAGGCAGTGGCTTGAGACTGAGTTTGACTGATCCAGGCAAAGTGTCGCACAGTCAGAGACTGCAAGTGGGCTAAGACACTGTCATTTTTCCCAGGCCTGGACAGTTATGAGGAAGAAAAAAGAACAGGAAATGGTAGTGAGACTCGAGCCTGTTTAAGCATGCAGCTCACTACCTCTGGCAAATATCGCTGAGAGTAACCTTTATAGTTGATATAACGAGGGCTGGGTAATATGAAAGCGATTTAACACGTGTAGCGTTGCTACGGTAACCAAACACGAATATCTTACCGTGTGCTGCTGACAGCAAATGTACTAATATTTTTTTATAAGTTACACGCGTTAAATCACAACAAAAGGACTTCGGATCGTAGACGAACGGTTGTTCGTTGAATCAAAAATGGGCTAACAGACACATTTGAGATGACAACCATCGAAAACCTTACCTAGGTTTAACGGCCGACAAGCCTTCGGTGAAGAGGAATGATATACTCTATGGAAAACACTATTGTTCAAATGACAGGTATTTACATATTTTTTATTGCGACAGTGAACAAAGAAACCTTTATTTCTCTCGACGTTATTTTGGCAACGGAAGTAAGCGAGTAAGTAGATGGACAACAGTGTGACAACCGCCTGGTTTATTTCAATACCATACGGACACTTTGGGTCGCTTCACAATTTGGCCGGACGATCAAGCAAAGCATTCAAAACATAAAATCTAAGAAACAAAGGCGGCCGAGAAAAAACCGGTCAATAACAGTCGAACCGAGTCGGAACTCACGTGAAACATCATCACTGAGTAAACAAAAACGGCCAATGCGCTGAATTTGGCCAGGTTTTGAATGTCTGGAGTTAGGCATAGAGGGAAGATGAGTAGCGTGACCAAGATAAGGACAAAAAGACGACGATTGTACAAGTCATTAGACTGTAAGGAAAAGAGAAATGGTTGATTAACGAACACATAGAAAAGCTTAAAAAGTAACATTGTACTGAGAAATCTAGGCGTTTAAACGAATGATGGGAAATATTTATCGCGACATTCTAAACCTAGAAGCCCTAAGGTTCACACTCAATTCCCAGATAAAATATGGTGATGCTTCAAATTAATTCCACAAGAGGGCTGAGTAAAATAAAATTAAAGCTAACTATGAAGAGATTACACAAGAAAAGTGATGTATGCTTACGTGCTATCAAAATCCTGGAGATAGGCAGAGTATCGTGGTTGCATCGCATTATTAACATCATCACCGCCATGAACACAAGTTGGGAGTCAGACAGTGTCAAGAAACATGAAGCAGGAAAAGCAAATAAGCATCGATTTATAGTGTTAAACGTGACTCAAGCTTTGTTAAAAACTGCTAACTTCAACAGGGCCCGTTGTTCTGGTGTTGATGCAACTCTTCTCTTATACCATATTATAATAATATCGGATACTACATAACATCTCATTTTTTACTTCTTTCATGTATTGTGGAGATGCGAATTAGAACGCAGGAAAGATTTCTTGCTAATGTATGTATGAAAGTACAAGCCCGCTCCGGGCAAAGTGTCACCCAGTCATAAACTGCATGTGGGCTAAGATACTGTCAGACTGCCCAGGCTTAGGCAGATGTGAGAATCAACAAAATAGAAATAAAACTTTATCGTGTATCAGCATGCAGCTCACTGCCGGTTGCAACCTAATTTAGCACGTTATTAGCTACACAGCACCGTACTATACTCCACGATTGCACATCGGCGCAATTAATTACAGGTCAGTACACAGCGAAAAATGAATACCTTCTATTTACTGGTTATCAGTCATATCTGTAACAAATCGTGGATGGACAGATTAACGCATGCAAAAGTGTTCCTTAAACTTGGTCTAGCAACTCTACAGTGTGAGCGCCGACTACACAGACTGGGTCGTTGGATTAGCCGCATTGAATCGCGGAGTTTTAAGTTAAATGGAGTTAAACTTGTGGAGTTTACCACATCAACAGGAAGACAAATCAAAATAGAAAGGACCACGCTCTAAAAATAGCATGACCGCCGTTTTTAGAGTTTGAAATATCCAGCATAAAATTGTGAAACTCGTGATTGTGGCAAGAAAATGCTTTTTGGTTTATAAGGAAAGCCGGTTTAATAGGATTACTGCAGGCACTGCAGGCACAACCTACGATTTGACACTGCATTTGCGGACTGTGCCGTCAATGATAATCATTCTCGTTTATAAAATAATCTCGGCGGCTGCAAGAAAAAGAAACGCGATTAGACAAACAACTTGAACTCACATCTGGCGGTGACACTTGATTCAGAATGCCTGTGCCGAGATCCGCTATGCTGACGTTGTAACCGACAATGAAGCCCAACATCAAACCGATAATGCTTAAATCGGTATAAAAATAAGCGTAAAATACCTTAATTCCGTAACCAGTTTTCCCAGGAGACCTAAATGTCTGAAGCCTGTACGAGGTATCGATGAAAAGCAAAAAGAAATTAACTCACAAGCTTTCTCAATTGATGCAACTCGATGTGCTAAGCACAGATTGATGAGAAGTTCACAGGCAGCATTGCAGCAAATAGCCGAGAACCCTATGAAAATCACGGACAAAAGCACTCCACACTTGAAAATTTTAGTATGGAAATATGGAAAAATCTACCTGCTGGAAACAGTATGGCATTGCTAATACAACTACTCCAACGGTGCTATTCAATAAAGTGATCGCAGAAGACAAAAGGGATCCTTTCGACTTCAGAAGAGTATCAGAACGATACATTGCGGATAGCAAAAAACGTGTGCTCTGAAAATATAGATATATGCAATAAATTAGTGAAAACGCCACCGCTAAAATTCAAGCATTGCAACTGATTTGAAAACGGATATAAACATCGATGCAGCTCTTTGTATGCATTTCTAGCATGCACGACTAATATTGTACTAATTTGGTGGTCAGCCACAACAATTTGCAACCTGAAACACACTGCAGTATTATTGTCATTGTCACATTCTCTATTTGCATTTGGGTATGAGCCACCATCACGTTGAGACGGGACCTAGATGTAATGTGATGGTTTGTGAACCTGCATGACCCACTGAGCTATATTGGGTGGTACCTTTGGGCGCAAATAGAGTTACTCTTACCGGGAAAACAGACAGCATTGGCTCGTAGACTCGATAGCCGCGATATCGATGTATGCCGTAAATCGGAAACGCGCACTGACTAATGCACTTACTAATTGTATCTCTCACAATGCGAAGGATGAGTTGTATGGAAAATTCCAAGAATAAACTAGATTTGCATCGTTGTCCTGATCACATAGCCCTAGGCAACCTGACAGTATCTTAGCCCACGTGTAGTCTCTGACTATGTGGCACTTTGCCTGGATCAGACTTGTGATTTCATACATACATACTGAATCACAACTCGGTGATGCATTCAGTCTCGATGTTCAGTGGAGAGACAATAGTGTATGTTTTCTGCATCTATGTGCACAACACAGATTATTCATTAGTAGCACTAGCTTGAACTGAAAAGCGGCGTCCGGCTAACGATGACCAGCAATGAATAAAAATCGACCATCTCTTTGTAAGCTCGCATTGAGGGCTGTCGCTCCCTCGGTCATGATTGACATGAAAATTTTCTGGTTTTTAAGACCAACGTCTATAAGCGGATACCAATCAAGAAGATTACGGAGCATGCGATTCAGCGAGCCTATCGCGGCGGCTTAGTATGTATTCTTTCCACTGCGGTGTCCGACAATATCACACAGAAATGATTGTGGTTGCTACTGTAAGGCACGATGCATGTTGGAATGTAGCATTTCCACCTCTAACATCGACACCATAGCCTGCATCGACAGCCTTGGTCCAGCTGTCACGCGCCAAAAGCAAGTTTCTTGTACATGAGTGTCCGCTGCGAAACCCACGTTGTTCAACAGCGACAGCATTCGTGTTCTCCATAAAAGCCATCAAATCATAGGATGCAATAGATTCGATTACTTTGGAAAGCACAGGGAGCAGAGTGACTGAGCGGTAATTCGCAGGATCACTGCGGTTTCCACATTTATAGATCGAGCTAATGATCCCCTGTTTCCAATCTTCAGGAACATGGGAGGTATCGAACAGACGTTGGACGTACATGGAAAGTGGTTCACAAAGTTGCGCAGCAACCGCATGCAATGCTTTCGGTGTAATCCGGTATACTCCAGGTGATGAATTTTCACAGAGCTGCATGATCATTTTATATACACGTTCAGCGGTGAACAGAATAGTATAGAGTCTAGGTGGGGGTGGGGTGATATTCAACGAAGATGGTTGGCAATTTAATAGTCAATAGTGTATTGTGGAAATAAAAGCTACAAGCTTAATAGAATAACCACAGGATAGTTAACACATTGGGTCGGGAAAAATGTCCACAGTCCAGAGAGCAAAAACGTAATTCATATTGATTGGGAAGTAAACGCTGTGGAGAGAAAAAATGATGCAGTATCAGAGAGATCATAATAACAAAAAGTATGATTAAAAATTGTGCAATGTATTATAGAAATGAACGTCAATGCGTTCTTTAAAAATAGTGGGAGATGGGGCAGAAACGACAGAATGGGGCAGGGCATTCCAAGCACGAGTAATCCTAATGGCGAAGAATTGTCTCAGTTACAGCTATAACTTACTTTACTTTGTGCGACTATCTCCACCTGGAGGATGAGTCGGCTTCAATGAAGGATCTTGGGAATTTGGGTACAAAGCGGCGTCCCCAGCACCACTCGGCGTTTGTTCGAGTCAGCTTCTCTAGCCTTTGCACAACCAAGTGCGACCTGCAAGGCAGCAGGGAGTTGACAGAAAGAGGTGGTGTGCACCAACTAACCGCTGCAGATTTTTCCTTAGGGTTTTCTCCCGAAGCCTTTTCCGCGATCGGGTATCCCGCAAGGCAGCGGAGGTTCCAAAGGTTGTCACAGCCGGGGGTGGTAGTAGGAATGAGCCACCTAATATCTATAAAATGCTCCCACGTGGCGTGCGTCTCAAATAGCCTCTGACAACCAAGTCCAACTCCTGGCCTGCACGAGTGGCTTTCACAAGCCCGGCGGAACTGCTCTTACTGACAGGAGAAGGGGCGAAGGCGGGTGACTGGCGCCTTAAAACCAGTTAGCTCCGGGCAGATGGAGCTCGTCAGCTACTGGCAATCCATCTAGGGGAAGGAAAACCCTGACTCCAAACCCCCACTGCCTTGTGGGTCACCCGATATATCTCTCTATATATTATTATATATCTAGTATCTATATTATTATATATATCTATATATATATATATATATATATATATAGATATATATATAAGCTATGAGCTTAAAATAGAACCACAGGATAGTCACCACAGGGGGTCGGGTGGAGTCCATGAAATTGGGTTTCGGTTACCAAAGTTCCGTAAATGGCGGGGTCAGAGGAAACACAGGGTAGTCAATACAGGGGAGGATGGATTGGCGTCAATTCGTATGTAGGTCTGGAAAAGAGAAAATGGGTGCAGCATCGGGAACAAAAAGAAATGTGCGAAGTTAAATTCAAATTTTCTGAGAATGATATAGGTAAGAGTCAAGGCGTTCTTTAAAAATAGCAAGGGAAGGAGAGGTTACAATAAAAGACGGTAGATCATTCCAGGCAGAAGGAGTGCAAACTGTGAAAAAGAACTTTCGGCAGTTTAACCGACTTGGTAGGTGGGCAAGCTTTAAGACATGTCCCCGGGTTCCGGAACTAGGGGCCATCGAAAGCAGTCTGAAGCACGGGTGTTTGGCATTCTTGAGAATCAGGAAAACCAAAATCAGATCCCCTCGTATGCGGCGGTAACTCATGGGGAACAAATTAAGTGCCTTCAGGCGATCTTCATAGTTCATCGAACTAAGCCCTTTGACGATTTTGGTGAATCTCCGTTGAGCTTGTTCCAGGACGTGAATATCGCGCTTTAACCACGGGGACCAGACGGACACGGCGTATTCTAGGTGAGGTCTGACGTACGCGTGAAGAAGTGAGGGGAAAGGCTGCGGTCGAAAGAACCAAAGACTCGTTTTAGAAGGCAATCGTTTCGATTCGCGACTAAGGAAGCGTATAAACAGTGAGCAGAGCACCCGAGGTCACTTTGAACCAGTATACCGAGGTCTTTCTCTTGCATACTTACCGAAATTTCGGTGCCCCCTAGTTGATACCTAGGTTCACCGGGGTGGCGAATGCGGAGAGATCGGCATTTTCGTGGATTGAAAGGTAGCTGGTTCATAATTGCCCAACTATTAAGTGAGTTGAGGTCCATCTGCAATTCGTCACAGTCATTTGGGGAAGAGAGGATTCGCCAGAGTTTGAGGTCATCTGCGAACATTAAAAACGGTGAGTTCACACATGCACCAATGTCGTTGATGAACATCAAGAACAAGCGCGGGCCGAGTACAGAACCTTGGGGTAAACCACATTTTATTGAAAAACAATCAGAAAGTGATTGTCTGACGCGAACGTGGAGTGTTCTGGCGCGGAGAAATTCGGCTATCCAAGACAAAAGTGGGTTACCGATTCCAAGAAGAGCAAGCTTTTGTAGTAAAATAGCGTGGTTTACGCTATCAAAAGCTTTGGAGAAATCCAGGTAAATTACATCAACACCGTAGCCTGCGTCGACAGCTTTGGTCCAGCTGTCCCGGGCCAAAAGCAGGTTTGTCGTACAGGAGTGTCCGCGACGAAACCCATGTTGTTCGACAGCGACCGCGTTTTCGTTCTCCATAAAAGTCATCAACTCGTCGGACACGATCGATTCCATGACTTTAGAAAGCACGGGGAGCAAGGTGACTGGACGGTAATTCGCGGGGTCGCTGCGGTTTCCTCCTTTATAGATTGGGGTAATAATACCCTGTTTCCAAAATTCGGGAACACGCGAGGTATCAAACAAGCGTTGAAAGTAGACAGCAAGTGGCTCACAAATATGTGCGGCGACCGCACGTAATGCTTTCGGCGTTATCCGGTCTATTCCCGGAGATGAGTTGTCCCGGAGCTGCATAATCTTTTTGCGTATGCTCTCAGCGGAGAATATGACGGTGGAGAGTCTAGGTGGTGTTGTGATGATATTTAATGAGGATGGTGAACAATTCTGGAAAACCGGCATGTAGTGATCCTTTAGTGTGTTCGCGGCTTCTAAAGAAGTCGACGTAGAACCACCTTCAATTTTCAGAGGCGGGATACCAGTTTTCACCTTTCGTTTATCGTTTATAAGACGGTAAAGTAGTTTTCTGTTGTCAAGAAATCGTGCCGTCAACTTGTCCTGGTAGTCCAGCCTGTCTTGACGCACTAGAGACGTGCAGTGGTTGCGTAATTGACGATAAATTTCCCAATTTTGCACACACTCTTCCGATCGGAACACATGCCATGCAGTGTTTCTGCACTTAATCCACTTGCGAGTTCTACTACGAATGAACGTCTGCAGGATACGTCTTTTGTGTTCGGCCGAAGTCGATGATTGTTGCAATAGAAGGTGCCACTGAGAGACAAATCTGGACCAGGCAAGCTCAGGATCGTCATTTAGCAGAAAGTCAAAATTGTTGGCCGCAATGATTTCTTGAAAAGCCTTGTAGTCTGTGACGGTTCGGACAAGAGTTACCTCTTCGTCGAGGAATTCAGCGTAGGAAACGAAAAAGAATGTCAGGACGACGTGGTCACTTTTCCCTAGGGGTGGTTCATAATGTATTTCTTCTACCATCAGCTCTTCGTTAGTCAGCACCAGATCGAGCAAAGATGGACAGTCGCTACTTCGGAAACGTGTAGCAACCTTCACATGATTGTACAAAGGATGGCTGCTGATAAGATCATCCAAATCCGCGGCGAACGTATTTGGGATAGGTTCGCTGAAAAGCTCGGGAGAGTTGAAATCTCCCATCAGTAAGGCATGACTGTGAGGTAGTGATAGGGCGAATCGAACGGAAGCCATAAGGACACCATCCATCGAATGTTGAGTATTCGGAGGACGATAGATTACCGCAACGAGGGCACAGTCCTTATTTTTAAGTTGCACGCGACACCAAAGTGAATCCACCACGTTAAGTTGATGATGCGATATAATCTCACAGGAAAGACGCGAGTTATAGTATAAAAGGACGCCGCCCCCTTTAGTTGGACGATCGTTCCTGAGAATGGACATATCAGTGAGAGAAACCTCGGCGTCAGTGATCGAAGAGCTTAGCCACGTTTCGGATACAGCTATTATGTCAAAATGACGAGCAGCATGCCTCAAGCGAAGTTCTGCAAGTTTGCTGAGTAAACCCTGCGCGTTCGTGTAGAAACAGTTCAAGCCCTCACGCGTAAGGTTAGGAGCAGCATCATTTATACGAATATCTAGACCGCCGATCCCGTTTGGATCGGCTCTTGTGAGTTTTTTGGGTATGTCGAGTCCGTCTGCACCATATTCGTTTCGGTTAGTGGAAGCGGTGGCGTCAATCGCGGTTTACTGTTAATCCGCTTTTCCAGGGCCGAGCGAAGACGAACTTCTGCTGGAGCACAATGCCTTTGTCGATACCATTGTTGCAAAGCGTCATTCACCATAGATTCAGATTGAAAGGTGACCTTAAGTATGCGAGGACCAGATCCTTGGTAGCTGGGAGAAGCTGGCAAACGCTTCAGGGAAGTAGTTAAGGTATCGGTAATTTTACTCAATTGCTGTAAGAAGCGCCACTGTTCGCAATCATGAGTGGTGTTTTTGTTAGGATCACTATCATTCAGTTCAGGAACTCCATGAACAAAGATGCTCTTTTTGTCACTTTCGTGTTTCCAATCGTAATTCTCTTGCTTTTTCGCTTGCCTATCTGCCCATGATATATCGGGGAATATACGGATTGGGGACGAGCTGTTTCGAAGCATGTAAGCGGATAGAAGAACGGATTCAACATCTGCTAACGATTTTAACACGATGCGCAACAATCTTGGCTCACCAACGTGTGCCGATTTCTGGTTTCTTGACAAGCGGACCATGCTAGCCGGTTCTATGTTAAGACTTAGCTCATGACACAACTTTTTCCATTGTTCCACATCTTCAGATTGACGCGCTATGAAGCTGGGTGAATCAGTCTCGGGGACATTGGAGCAAATCACGGTAAGTGCCTCCGCTCGTGCTACCGAAACCTTCGACGTCACTGCCATGAGACTAGAAGCTTGCGCGGTCAAAGCATTATTGATGCTTGTGCCGTTTAGCGGTTTGGGTCTGCCAGCGACAACATTAGATTGCTTTGTGCTGATCTTTTGTTGTACATGGATGGGATGGGCCTGCGTGACGGGGGGTTTAACTACTGACTTCTGTGCTGGTGGAAGTGATGTAACAACAGCGAGGCTTGAAGTAGTATGCTGTTCGTTAAACATATTTTCAAGTTTATGAAGACGGCCTTCGAGGGTAATGATAGTCTTGGACTGTTGATCTATCATATGCAGTAGACTTCGAGCCATAGGGAGATTAGTACACGCGCTACAAAACCAAGGTTTGGTGGAATTAGAGCTATGTTCAGCCAAAACCGTTGCGGTTAAACCCGAGCAGCGTGAATGATACCATACGGAGCAGTTTGTGCATTCTATTCCTTCGAGAACAGTAGTAGAACACTTAGGATTTCCACAGGAACTATTCGATTCAACCATAAGACGGCTTTTACCGGTTGTTTTACACTCACCGGATCCTCGAGTATTCTTAGCGTTAGAAAAAAGTTTTGTTTTTGATTTAACAACAACCATGATGACAAAAGCAGAATAAAAAAATAGAAATCTGTCACGAGCGATGATATTCAACTTGCGCACCTTGACCTTGACCTTTATATATATATTTCAGTTCAGTTCAGTTCAGTTTGCACAGGACAGTATGTGGCTAACAAGCCAATCGAGCGTCCAGAATTTCTTTCGGTGGAAAGCTGCAGAGAAGCACCCACCACTGCCAAAACGTATATTCTTTTGTCTGTTTGAAATCTTCGCCGATCGCGAAGCCAAGAGATTATCCGGGTTGAACTTAGGTAGCACCGCGTTATAGCCGATGCTGGAAAAAGAAGAAGCAGTTTCTCTGCACCAGCACGGTGAGAGGTTAGCTGAAGTAACATTGTGTATAATAAAAATTAAAAAACACAGAACTCTAGCCCTCAGTATATTTACGGGATAACGCTAAAAAATGAAAAACCTAAGCTTGTAAAGCAATTAAGGCGAGTATTCAGGAAACAACTTACCCCAGTTGCGGTCCAACCCCTGTCTTAAACTAGACACGGTACTGCAGGATATAAGTTCTTCTGGAAGAATGTTCCAGAAGTAAACAACCCTAAGGCTGAAAAAGTGTTTCCTGGAGTCTAGCCGACATCGCTCCTTAGCAAGTTTGAGTGAATGGCCCCGGGTGCCCAGCTCAGGACTTAAGGCAAAGAAGTCGGTCATGCTAACGCCACTTAACCCCTTCAAGATCTTAAAGGTTTCAATTAAGTCACCTCTCAAACGACGGCGCGTAAGTGAGAAAAGATCTAGGGACTTTAGGCGTGCAGCGTAAGGTTTCCCTCGCTGACCCTCAATCGTGCGAGTTGCGAGACGCTGTACGCTTTCGAGTAGAACGATATCCTTCTTGTAGTAAGGGCACCACGCCTGGACACAATATTCTAAATGCGGCCTAACTAATGCCTTGTAAAGGGGCAGGAATACCTCGGGTTTTCTGCTGGATAACACGGATCTCAGCCGAAAGAGAACTTTGCGAGCACGTTGAGCTGCAGCGGCGCATTGGTCCTCCCATTTGCAGTCCGTCCTAACCAGTACTCCTAAATCCTTAACACGCTGTGTGGCGCTTACAGTGAGAGAATTGCCCGACACCTGAACTGTAATCTTATCAACCAGTGCTGACAAGAGTTGGCTCTTATTAAGGTTAAGTGGGAGGTCCCACTGATGTGACCAGTTTATGACCCGTTCAAGGTCGGGCATCAAGGTATCTTCGTCCGTTGATCCGATGAATTTAACATCATCCGCAAAAATGAAGCATGGGCACTTCAATGCAGAGGACAAGTCATCGATGAAAATCAGGAATAGAAGAGGACCAAGTACCGAACCTTGGGGTACACCACTGATTACGTCGGTTTCATTAGACAGCGTAGATCCTACCCTAACTCGGAATGTCCTACCTGTTAGGAAGGCATTTATCCAAGCAAGTAGACTACCCCGAATGCCTTTTGCTGCTAGCTTAATCTCTAGAAGGCGGTGGTTTACGGAATCAAAAGCCTTGCTGAAGTCTAGGTAGAGGGCTTCGACAGGCTTCCCTTCATCCAACCTTTTAGTGGCAGTATTGAGAAAACTAAGAAGGTTTGTCAGGCAGGATCGACCCTTAAGAAATCCATGCTGAGTTACACTCAGTAGAGAATGCCGACAAAGATGCTGACAGATTTTGTCACGCAGCAGTTTTTCCATTACTTTCGAGGCGATGCTAGTCAGACTGACAGGTACATAGTTACCAACAGTTGAGCTGCAACCACCCTTGTGTACTGGCACGATTATAGCTTCTTTCCATTCACTAGGAACCACTCCCATGTTCAAGCATGAATTGAAGAGCTTGCATGAGGGTTCTGTAAGCACTGGGGCAAGATTCTTTAGCATAATCGAGTGGATACCGTCTGGTCCCTCAGCTTTGTTGACGCGAACATGGATAAGTGCTTCATACACCTCGGATTCCATGAAGGACAAATCATCTAGTGCAGGAGCGCCAGGTAGTAGATTAAACGAGCTAGACGGAGCAATTAAAGAATTATCACGTCTCTGAACGCCACTGAAGAACCTAGAGAAGGCACTCGCCTTAGACAGGTCGGTATCGGCTACTTTTCCGTCCTCCAGATTTAAATCTCCAATGTTTTCCCTGGTTTTTCCTTTCGATTGAGCGTAGCTATAAAATCTTTTGGGATTGGATTTAGCATCCCTAGCTAAGGATAACTCAAACTCATGTTTGAGCAAACGCTGTATTTTAACACAAGAGTTCCGAGCGGTTTTGTATCGGACCCAAGAACCAGAAGTAAGAGATAGCTTATATTGCCGCCATAAACGATCTCGTTTTCGGGTAGACCGACGAACTCGAGGAGTCCACCAGGGCGGCCTATGATGCTTTTTCACGACTTGCAGCGGAGCGTGCTTGTCTTGTAACTCCTTAAGATACTTACAAATTCTATCCCAGTTTCACTTACATTAAAATCGTTAGAGAACTGAAAGAAAGATTTTGAAGTCTGTAGAAGAAAATCCCAGTCTACAAGCCTAAAATTTCGTCTAGGGCGAGCAGTAGGTTTGTGAAACCGCAGTACCGCTTCGAAGCTTATCATTACGTGATCGCTTTTGCCGAGCGGAGGTAGGTATTTTAAGAATCTAACGGCTTCGGGCTGGGACGACAATACTAGGTCGAGAGTGGATGGAGTACATCCATTACGAAACCTCGTAGGATCACTCACATGCTGATGCAGCGCATGATCATGGAGCCATTCAAGAAACATTTCGGATTGCTTGGTGACTAAACCTACAGAGACGGCCCAATTTATGTCCGGGAGGTTGAAATCACCTAAGATGAGTACGCTGGGAGCTGATTGAAACAACCTGTAGAGCGTCTCAATCAGCTGTGTAATCTCCTGCTGGGCTGCACTGGGTGTGACGTAGACACAAGCAATTGCGAGGGCTGACTTGTAGCAAGTCAGGATACTCGTAACAACTTGGACGTTTTCACTGGTTAGGGATATACCCGTTCCTGTATTGTGCAAGCCATACTCTAGGAGGAGTGCAACGCCACCGCCTCTCCTGTCGCCAGGTCTGTCGCATCTAATGACGAGATACTGCTCGCTGATGTTTGTTGGCACATCGTCAAGCGCAGACAGCCATGTCTCAGAAAGCGCTATAACCCGGGGGTGCAACTCAGCCACACGAAGAGAGAGGTCAGCCCACTTATTCCTTATGCTGCACACATTAGCGTACAGCACTGGGGCGCTGGTTTTGCGTGCTTTTGAAACTAACCCTGATTGGCCCTCGGTCGAAGCACCCGAGGGAGGTGCACGTTTTTTGGCGTGCTACTTAAAGCAGGAGTATCTGGTTCAACGACCTCTTGCATGGGTGTTATGGACCGTTGACTAAAGATTGAGGCCGCCTCTATCGAAGAGCAACAACTGGAGAAATTTGCTTGGCTCCCATCTTCATTTTCG